>JAMZAV010005230.1:0-44408 GCA_024449915.1 Sweltsa coloradensis
AACCCCTTCAAACACGATAATGCTACGTAAATCCATTGTTCAATTGGCGGAATTAATAAAACTCCAACGCCAGTGTAAAACACGACATGATTTCACTGTGCAATCCAAGCACGGGCGAGCATGAAAACTGCACATGCATGTTATTTCTGTGCTTTCTTTCAACGGTGCAACTGCCAAGTCATGTACAACAATTCGCTTGAGGGACAAAATGCTCTGGCATATGCACATAAAAAAAATACAATACAAGAAAATACGGTGTTATAATTGTTTAAACAAATGCAAGGGGTGGGAAGCGGGGAAGTAATACTCAAGTCGACGCCCAAAGTACTCCCTACTAAGGGCCCCCCCGGTTTGCGTGATGAGTTTTTTTAAGGGGCGCGTCAACCGTTGGGTCATAATGCGCTACTCTAGCATAGGGGGTATGAATAGGAGGGGCCGATGCTGGTCAGAACCGCCACGGGCAGGGGGGGGAAAAGGGGGGGTTCTTTTCTTACGTCACGGTTGCCCATCGTTCGTAGTGTCAATGTCTTAGTCAAGGGAAGGGGAGAGAGATCCCCGACGACGACCGCCAGAGCTTGCCTCTAGTTTCGGGGAGTTATCCCCTACTTATACTGCTGATGTTTGCAAGATGATCTTTTCTCTTTCCACGCCTTTTACGATTAGCAGAGCCATGCTCTGGGCCAAATTCTACCACGGGCCCAGGCGGAGATGGACTTTCCTCCTTGTCTCGAATTCAACGATTAGCAGAGGAATACCCTGGATCAATTTTCCCGGGGTCCAGGCGGGGATGAGCACCGGAAATGAAACATGCATAATATACTATATATTTACATCTAGTACTATTTCTAATGATATGTTTGTAATACATGGCTATTTGTTAGTATAAAGGACGTTTTTAAACGCAATTTAACTATTTATACCACCCACATCTGTTTTAGACAGATTTTTTGATTATATCTTGAACGGATAGTTTCACCTAAGAGGAGAGGAGGACCGAGGTGCAAATGAAAGTCATCGGTATCTGAGCTATTTGCCACGACGTGTAAAAACCCCGCTCTTTAAGCAGATATGGTGCATAGTGCATCTGCCAAACTAAGACATTCCATCAACTATCAACTAGTTATCATGAGGAATTTGTCCAGTCTTTAAAGAGTCAACCGGAGTTTGGCCTGTGGGCCTAAGTTGGTGATAATGGGAGCTTGAAAGAGGCACTGGGAGGTGGGATTTCGCAAATGTCACCAGAATATTCGAAAAATAGCCGTCCAATAGACGGCCGCAGTAACGCAGTTGCAATGTACGTCTGTGGCTGCACGATGTACTGCAGAAGCTCCGATACGGTGCGGCGCCGTGAGTCCGGTCTACGGTCCGCGAGGCGCGAAGCACTATTATTTCACATCGTTCGCAATCTCGCCCCGTGACGAGTTACAACAGAGGGTGCTAGATCTAGGGTGATTGGAAATTTTATGATCAGGAAATTCCAAATTGGTTATTAATGTATGTGATGAATGAAAAAAAGTGTATAAATCTTACCGCTGAAACGTGGAATCGAAACCCCGCCCGAAAGAAGTATATGAAAATACCACAAGACATACTTGGGGCATGATTGGTACATTTTTTAAATTTCTACTTATTATTACAATTTATTATGCGTGGGGTACGTGTACCGTGCCGTTTATTGCGCTATAGCTAGTACATAATTATACCATAATATTAAAAATGGTTGTGCATACATTTAATCAGGATGATATTTTAGCTAGCTGTGAAAAAGCCACCTCCTGAGCGACCATGCACTGATCCATTGATGACTGGTATATAAGAATGGGAATTTGAAATGGCTTCTGAAGAAAGTGCTGTTTTTTATTATTCATTTGACTTTTGCTACGATTGAAAACTCGTCACATTTCTTCTATCAAGTCCGTATCCATAAAAGTACAGTATGTATAGAGTAAAACCCAATAGTACCTATCATTGAGTTATGCTTCCGATTTTTTTCTGACTGCTTTAAAAACGGAAAGATGAAAAAAGTCAACTTTTTCCCGGCCTTTTGATTATGACATTTGTTCTGTAGGTGGCGGCCTAATAAGAAACATAAATATTTAATATTCGTACAAACTATTTCCATGATATACCTATACATTAAATCATTCAAATATATTTCTTCAATACCTATTACCTATACCAATGGGCTGTACCCAATGACATCCAATGTAATGCACGTAAGCTACAACGACGACGGCAAGGCACGTATGTTAATTTAATGAAGTGAAAAAATAATTGTGAAAGGAGAAGGAACACCATGTAATGTGTGTTGAATTATGAAACGGTAATGAATTTTTTTCGAAGTATATTTTTATGTTTGCTAACTTGCGTTTATATATTATTATTTCTCGGGATATTTGAAATAACCTTTCACATTATTTTCTCTTTTCAAGAATGCATAAATAAATTTAAAGAAACCCACCATATTTTCCCTAAGTAAAATACGTAACGAAGTACATCATTGATACAGAATGAACATTGCTCCCTTCATTTGATGTGCCCAACCATTGTGTAAATGTGAAGGACAACTTCAATTCAGCTTTCGATTTCGATTCCCGGGTGGGGCCCGTTTTGCTGTAATGAGCCAATGAGTGCATGAAAAGCTCGAACCAAGCCATTTGGATTATAGAAAACACTGTATTATTACTACATGGAATCAACGCTCGGGCATTATTCCCTTCGGCCTTGCATTGACATACTATAAACTGGGGAAACGCCAAAGTCGTTGTTAAACGATTTGAGTGAGCCATGTGTTGAGTACCCGGTTACATTACTTTCTTCCCCTACATTAGGCACCAAACCTACCATAGCTAGAGAGGCGCATTGGTCTTACAGTTGACGCGCCCGTATACCTACTTAACTTTAAAAAAACTTTATTTATACCAATATAAATATCAAACATAAATGCAAATGTTCCCGGGTACTCACCACATGACTCGCTCACTCGTCTAACAACGACTTTGGCGTTTCTCAAGTATAGTTGGCTTAAGCGCCCTTAAGGCCGCTTACACTGAGAATTTAAAAAAAAAAAGTAAAAAGTAAAAAGTGAAAGAACGAGTAGGAAGAGAAAAAGAAATCCCCTGGTCGGAAAGTTTTTGGGTAATTCCTAAATTGTTTTTAAAAAATTATTAAACATGTTTTGAAATGCATATAACGCAGTGTAGTCTATCATCTGTGACAATACTATGGAAAACATAGCCAGTACAAAATACGTGAAAATATTCCCAAGGTTAACTCAATCTACGAGCGAATTTTGGGGGTACCTTGACGTCCAACATTCGACAGACCTTGCATGGGCACGGCATTTCACGGCCAGGCGAAAAACAAACAAAAAATATCTTTTCAAAATCTAAAACATTGTCGTTAAAATAATTTCAAAACATTGGAAGTCTATTTTTCAGTTTATCATTTCTTGTGGGTTTAAATCGCAATGAATCTTGCTGTTTTTGTTAGAAGTTCTCAAAAAACTCGTCCAGGATGTCTGTTTAAAATTTTAGCGCAATCTGTTCAGCGATTCGGCTGATTTTCAACGTACACACACACACACACACACACACACGCACGCACGCACGCAGAAAAACAATTAGGGCCGTTTAAGTCAAATGGAAATCACTACGTTCGCTACGCTCACTCGTTCAAACATCCTCGGAAGGTCGGTAGAAGTGCGTAAAAGTGTATATAAAATTGTCTTATTAAAGTTTTGAATGACTCATCGCCGGGCATGGCAATGTGTTATTGGATCACTCGAGGCGGCAGGCGGCAAATGCATATTACCCCGAAAACACCCTCTCTGTTGTGTCGTTTGGAACAAATTTTCAGACCACAAATATTGGGGAATGTCTCCAGCATCTCTGACATAGCATTGTCGAACCCTGCAGGCTTGTTTTGACCGAATACCGTAGAGGTAGCTCATGCATAACGCGTGAGACTCTGTTTTGGGAAGGAAACGGTTGAATCCCGTCACCAGCAATTCTAGCTGAAATTTCATCCGGGAATTCTTGAGCCCTTAGGCGAATGCCGGGGTGCAAGCCTATTTAGTTTTTTTTTCTAGTGCAGTGCGTACAATGTTTTCACTTATATTCAATTAACAAATTCTGTAATTAGCAAAATACATACTAAATAGGGACGTCGTCTCTATAATGCTAAGTTTGGTTGGAATCCGCCCGGAGAGTGAAAATCTGAGATCTATAATATATCTTGTGGAGACAATTTTTTAAATTTTTGTTTCATATAACCCACCAATGCACTTCTCAGGGCTAAACAAAATTATACGAACATGTCAATCGTGTGGATGTGTGCGGTGTCAATACAAGGATCTACTGAAACACGCGCCATCGAAAAAATGGATGGTCATGTAGAATCGAACACAAAATAATTCCCAAAAAATGAGCCCTACTCATATTTTTTATATGCACATTACAAAAAACCACAATCACTGCGTGAAATGGTCCCCCTATCTCGAGCGGAAAAATTTATTAGTTTTTGTTTTTTTTATTAAAACCACACAAATATTAAGTTCCATTAAAAAAGTAAATACAGCCTAATACAAAAATACTAATAGTAGACCATTTATAATACATTACCGTTAGACTACGTTTTAGCATTGTTTTCCCAAAGAAAATAATATATGTCGACTCTAATACATTATATTTACGAGTATATATATTTATATATAATTTAAAAAGTGACTACACCGGGGTTTGAACCCGGGACCTTAGCTGTCCGGGCTATGCTCTTACCCAAATGAGCTATGCAGCCCACCAATTTAAAACTGTCTAATTTTTGGTCTATTTTGTACATTACATGTACGGGCAGCTAAGGTCCCGGGTTCAAACCCTGGGGTAGTCACTTTTTTAATTTTTGTCTAAAGTACTAACATAACGAGTCAAGTCGCCTTTCTTATAAAGCCAAGGTTAATCGTATATCCCCCAGATCATGGTATATCCCAACTCTAGGGTTATAGAGATGGTTTTGTAAATTTTCTAGTTTTTTTCAGTGCTGCTCTACAAATGTACAAAACAGACCAGAATTAAACAGATTTAAAATTGGGTGGCTGCATAGCTCAGTTGGTAAGACAAGCCCGGACAGCTAAGGCCCCGGCCCCGGGGTTCAAACCCCGGTGTATCACTTTTTAATTTCTGTCTAAAGTACTAACATAACAGCGTCATAGTCGCCTACTATGAAGCCAAGGTTAAACATATAAATAAAACCATCGACCCAAGTCAAATTATTACACACACAACACGAAATGTCTTACAATTACCGTATTCTATAATAAAAACGCATGTGACCAAATTTTTTTTTCAAAACAACCCTACACACCTACACCACACACTTCTTATAGCTTATTTTTCATGGGAGATCACACACTTTCTAAGTATGATAACTAGCACAGAGTCACGAAAAATAATTGAATGAAAATAAACCAGATTTGCCCATATCTCGATGTGACAGAATTGCGTCGGTTACAAAGGGCACTGCAGTTACGAAACGAAATGAACGTCTGGTGGTCCGCTTGACACTGGTAATTTACGAATCGGGGGCTGTCATCGGGCTACAGTTGTGCAATCTTCAAATATAAGTAGTATAAAAGGCAGATAAAAATTATCCCGATAAAATGAGGAAATACGATTTTAATTTCGTCTATATTTTTGGAACACAGATTGATTTTTTAAATTCTTTTTGGCATAACTCGTTAATTCCTGTTTCCTTCCAGAAGAGTTAAGTAGAGTAAGTAAAAGAACTTTTCATAACATCGTGGGTGCAAGTGAACCAAAGGCGAATTCACATCAGAGCGCTTTGCTTTTGCTTGATGTCCAGAATTATTTATAGTTGGCGACTATGACGCTGTTATGATGGTAGTCTTATCCCTAGATATAAATTAAAAAAGGTGCCTCCACCGGGATTGAACCCCGAACCTTTGTTTCTGGGTAAAATGCTCTCACCCCTTTTATTTTAATTTTCTTAACTTCAAATAAAATGGTCCCGTGCCGTGGTTGAAATAAAAATATAATTTATCTACCAAAATTTAATATTCAAGCCATAGCCAACAATTTAAAACCACTTTTTTTACGACTTATCTCATCTTAATTTGACAGCCGTGGTTCAATCCCGGTGGGAACACTGTTTTAAAACCATTATAATATATACAATGTTAATTGAAATTGCCAAATAAAGTCGAATAAAAAACTGTATTTAGATTATGTTTGTTTTTCATCATGGAAAGTGGTTTTCCGCGTGCTTCCAAACCCCTTTTTTTCACCTATTAGGAGTTTATGTTCGTACCCAAACAAATGGACTTGTTGCCATGACCCCTCCCCCCCCCCTCACTTCCGCCTCAACTTTCATATTAGTACATCACACGCTTTCAATAGGGGATACACTAAAAATTATCTTTCTTCAAATTTACGTGCAGTAAAACTTGAAAGCCTCAGAGATGCATAAATGTAATAACGCGCCGTGGCTGGATGTATTAATAATTGTTTCATTCGTTGTGTTGTGATTAATAAAAAAAAATTGTCACGACTGGGGATCGAACTCAAAAAAAAATACTGGTCCCCGTAAATATAATAAATTGATATTTGGGATGTTCCGGTATCGAACAATTGTCTGTAAAAGTGCAATAAACATTGACGCCAAGCATAGCATTCTATAGCGCAGATCTATGCATAATGATTCAAATGGTGTCCTGCAGTACTTCACGAGCAAAGTCATGCAGCCAATCAGAACAAGTTATTAACAAAAATTATATGACCTGTCACTCAAAGTGGTGAAAAAGTTCGTGTCGTAGGTTTTCGCCCCTTGCTGGAGTCAAAAAGCCTAAAAAAGCGCCGAAACATGCTTTCGTACTTCCATTGTACAGCGGACACCCCTTGTCCAAAAATTCTCAGATTTTTAGAATGCCAGTTAAAGGTGTCTATTTACACGTGTGTTGAGTACTTTTTCCAAAAGTGCTTGGTAACGCCTAAAAAAATTGCGAAAAAAGGGTAAATGTAAAATATTCCCCAAAAGTTAACAAAATTTATTTAAAAAACAAGGGCAATATTGGAAAAAGTACCAACACACGTTCATTGGACGTCTTTACTGAGAAGAATAAAAAAAATTATAAAGATATCTCAATTGTGTCGTTAGATACGATGGAAGTACGAAACCACTGCAACACACCGAAATAATACAGGGTCCAGTAGAGCCTTAAGTGTTACTGACGAAGTTCTGCACTGATAACATCCACGATGACGATGGCCATGAAATAAGAACGCGGATACGGCGATTGATGCAATTCTGCATATTATTAATAGCCTGCATCTGCATCCTAGTTGAACTAATTCCCATTAAGAATAAGAATGAATAGATATTAAGTGTAAATCACTGGCTTTTAAAAACGGACACAACAAAATTATGAATGAAGCCAACACATTATTTAAAAGGGCCGCTCCCTCCGTTTTCCAATTTTCTAAAATGTAAACTGGGCCTTAGGTTTTTAAAAATACATCGAAAAAAACATCAATTTGTCAATTCCTAATAGGGCACACGGCAATTAAAAAATGCACTTTCAATGCTATGGTTTGTTTTCTTTAATTTTTTAAAATTCTGCATCGATTTTAGAAAATTTTTTTCCTTTGGGTGTTATCCTACTGCTAAAAATTCATGCAAACCTTTCCCCCTTTTTTTCTTTTGGTCAATCAAAATAAAACATGTAAAACACAACCATGTCGAATGCTGTGCTAGTGTCGCTCAGTTTGAAGAAAATTGAAAAAAATTGTTTTTTTTTTTAATCGCGACAATTCCATTCACTGCCATAACTTTTAAATTTGATTTACCCTGCAAGGATTCAAACTTAAATAAATGGTTTTGGGTAAAAGGGAACTATTTTTCCAATTCTAAATAAAAAATTAATTTTGACTAAAAAAATACTAACCATTTATTTTTAATAATAAAAAGGTAGGTCGTTTCTCTGACGGGAAGTAAATTTTTTTTGAATTATTGGAAAAATTAAAAATTAGGTTAGAAGAAAATGGCCAATTCAAAATCAATCAAAATGATATTACAGCTTTTCGAAAAAAAAGAATCAAATTCGGTAATCGCAATGTTTTATTAAACAAAAATGACTCATTAGGCGTCTATGACGATTAAGGAAAATTCTACCAAAAAAACAACCCGGGGGATTAGCCCCATGCCAAACCCAATTTTAAAAGCAAAGAGTCCTTGAAAATTCGCCGGTGTAATGTCACGATTTCAAATAAAGGCTAAAATAGGACTTTTTTGGGACTGACACTGAAAAAATTGAACGTTTTTTTTTTTTTTTTTTACAGATTTTATTATTCATATATCATAAAATTCATAATAGTAGCAATTCCATAAAAAAACCCTGTCAACGCCACGAATTGCAATGATCAGATTGCAAATACATAAAAATTTCGAAAATAGTACATTTCTAGTTCGATTCGTCAACAAACGTTCGGCGAACAATTTGTCATGCGCGGCGATCTCACTCATACCGTCTCCAGATAAAATTGTTTTTGCTAACATTTTTTTAGTGTTTACAGTCTTCAAATGCTGGGGGTGTCAATTCCTATAAACTGTACAACCAGTCATTATCTGCACGTATGTTAATATAATTATGCGCCATGCTGTTGACTATTATATGTTCTTTGGACTCTCTTTATCGTATTGTGTGTGATTGACGAGCTTTTATTATCCGTAAAAAATTTTGTAAATAGGTCATGGTGATACCGCCTACAAAAAAATTGGGTCTCTTAGAGTCTAGCTATAACCGACCTGTAATGCGGTTCCAGTAACTCGATTAGGGGGGGGGGGTGGTAGGCCTACAAGGAAAAAAAAAGCAAATTAATTTAATCGACTTAAATTTTGACGAAATAAAAAACTACGATGCCAATTTTTGGGATCGCATTCTTTCAATTGGCGACCCGTATAATATGGGGTATAGGGACAGCTAAAAATTTTTAAAGCATCAAAACGGGGATCAAGTCTGCAACGTCCACAGTATAAAGGGGAAGCGTGGAACGCAATCATAACTTCTTTATTTAGGATGGTTTTTCGGAAGCCTGGACCAATTTTTGAAAACCCCTTGCCACCCGGACCCTGTGAGCCAGTGACCCCCCATTTTTCAAAAAAAAGTTTAAATTTGGGGAAATTTTTGGGGGTTGGTTTGGGATACAAAGGGTTATGCAATGGAACGATTAGAGAAAATTTTTGGGTTTCCAATTGTCTTCTATAAATTGATGTTTGCTTGCCGCTGACACCACAGTGTTTGAATTTAAACATATGTCCCGAAAATGGAAGGGCTCTACAGAAACAAAATTTTTAAAATTTGTTTTAAAAAAATTTTAAAAATAAATGTTTTTCACGAATTTTGATTTTTAAAAACTCCCAAAATTAAAAATTTCTGATTTTTTTTTTTTTTGATTTAAGACTTTTTTTAAACCTATGCGTAGGGCTGTCTATGTATACTTTTTTGCAAATTTGCAGTTTCATATATGCCCTACGTCGGATGCTTCTTGGCCGAGCGAAAAGCTTTTCTAACTCCAAATGTTCCTATTGCCTCCTCTTTTTAGACCTATTTTTAAAATGTGCGTGGTCGCGCCCAAACAAAAATTTTTAACTTCAAAAGACATACTGAACAAAATGCAAACCCCAGGCAACGGGAGAGCGCCAATGATATACAGACTAGTCCTTGCGTTCCTGGTTTGCCAAGCTCTCAAACCCCGTCTTCAAAGGGTTTGGACAAATCGTAGCAACAAAGATTTAAAAAAGATGTTTTAGGTTGCTTACGACTGCAAACCAAAAAACCCATTTTTACAAAAATTTTCCCTTTTCTGGATCAATTCGATACGGCAAATTTTGCAAAGCGGCTACTCGGGTTCGTGCGTCACCCCCCCTCCCCCCCCCCCCCCAATCCCCCCTTGCCTCCCTCCCTCCCGCCCACGGCACACTTATAAATTTACTTTTACTTGTACTAATGAAATAAGACTGTTACTTTTCACGACATACAGACGAATGTTCAAATATCCCACAATTTTTTCTGGCATGCGGTTTGACAAATGTTAAACTAAAATTTACAAAATCATTTTATGCATAATCATGTGCAACTTAAAAAGTTCATGTTTGAGCCCGTTATAGAAGGATTGAGAACCGAACCTTTTTGTTTTTTTTTTTGGGGATATAATTTGTACGCACTGAAGCACGGCACCAATTCCTTCAAAATTCCCAGTCCTCGTATTTACATTTTTTTTCTTCAAAAAGTTAACTTATTTTATTTTTAATTTATTATACTTGTTCTAAACGTTTTTTAAAAACGAATTTGTTTTGCTTTAAATTTTAATTAGTGAATTTTTCATTGTTTAGCTTAATTATTTGACTGAAGGCCCATTGTTGTCAAAGATAAAAAAATATAATACTCTATCTGGAACAAAAAAATATTTTTTCGGAGCCAACCCCGAAAAAAAATTTAATTTTTAAAAATTTTGCCAAGTAAAGCTTAACTAACATCTGGAAAAAAAATTTACTAAGTTCTGAAGATATTATACTCAACATGTAGTAGACGGGGACGCAAAACCACCCAACCCCATGCCCCCCAAAAAGGGAATATGCACTAATCCAAATTTGACGTGGGGGTAAAAATGTTAAAAACCCCTTAAAACGCCATTATGCTGCAATTAAAAGCAAATTTAAAAAAAATATTTTAAATTTTATTGAGGCTCAAAATTTGTAGTATTTTATTTCCCGCGCAAACAGCACGTGACGTAAAAGATTCAGGTCTAGAGCACGCTAGAGCATTGTTGACCAATGGGCTTACTACATACTTAGATTGCAAAGTTAATATCACTTTTTGGCATCCCTTATTGGTCGATTCGCATCAGTACCATAGTGACGTAGAGGCTCGTTTTTCCCGCCATTAAATTATTGATACAACTTTCAGCTTACTTTTATAAATGAAAATCTTATCTAAATAATAAAAAATATGATAAACGTATTCAGAATGAAGTCCTTAATGTAGTGGAGTGATAAAAAAGTTGAGGTATATTCCCTATTGGAGGATGTTGTACTGTAGATAGCGATTATGGGACTGGCAATCATTAACCATGCAGCTATACATGGAGTGAGGGGCATTATCTTAACAAGACTTTTACTAATTGCGGGGTTCCCTAAAAAAAAGGCAGGACTTTCTCTTATTTTTCCAAAACCAATAGAATTATATTTCCCTGGCCATTTTGCGTGCGGTACCGCTCTATATATAGGCCTATACATATGATCACACACCTTAGATAGAACACATATACGCCACTCGATATGAGGTCGAACCAAGATTTCAAGATAAACTCTTTATTTTTATTTCCATGGGGCTGCTATAACATGCAATCTTTATGAAAGTGTGCTTGTATACAAACATGGCAGAAAACGTTGCGGTTATAATCTCGCATGAGACGATACGAACGCCGTAGATCTGGGGTTGACATGTTACATGTTTAGAGGGAAATTTAACATGTTTTCAGGTGCACCACCGCAAAATAGAAGCGTGGAAAGAATGGGCTTTTAAATAGCAGTGAACTGTTGGAAAAGTTCATTCATAAATCATAATGCAAATGCACATACTATTTTACGAGTAGTGTGCACATAAGAGGAAGGGGGAAGCTGGCACAAGGACCAATATGCCCCATCGCGCCGCTAATATTTATTTAAAGAAATTGCATAAGTCAGAATTATCTTTCGGGTAACGAGAACCGAATACGAACACGCACAAAGTAGCCAAATAGCATGTGTGTTTTATAAACAAACGTTGGATCCGGTTGGATCACCTTTGGTTATTGAATTCAACCTAGCACAATAACATGAAGTGTGTTTGAGAAACTTTTGTTGGACCTATGGTACTTCAACATTGAACATTACGAACATTAGAATTAGCCACCTGTATTGTGAAAACTTCGATGTTGGTCGTGTTCTCCAGAACGTCTTAGTTACCTAGTATAAAACTAGGCCGCTTCGCGAACGCTTTTTTTAGTCGCGTTGATGGATGGCTTTTTTTGTAAGTTTTTATTTTTGCTGGGATCTATTAACTTTTGCAAGTTTCTTTTTGAACGCATTGTAGCCTTGTAGGTGATTGTTGTCAAGTTTCTATTGTTCTTGTTGTTGATTGGATATTGCTTAACGTCTCATATGTATGCAACTAGGCTAATCGAGACGAAGGGAGGGACGTAAGGGATGACGCGGGGGGACAAGGGTGGACAGGCCTGTGCTGGTCAGAACCAGCACAAGCTATGGGGAGGGCAGAGGTTCCCCCAGGGCGTGGTCGCCCTCCGTCTGTGTCATCCGTCCGTGTTGCCCATTGTCGTCGCCGTCGGGGAGGTAGCCCAAGGGGAAGGGGGAAAGTTCCCCGACGACGACCCAGAGCTCGCACATTAGTTTCAGGGAGATAAACTCCCCTAATTCACGGGCCAAACCACGAGAAGGTTGCGAGTTGGAATTTGTTGGCCCCATTGTTACTTGTTAATTGTTATTTTATACCTCAAAAAACTTGTATTAAAATCTTTATTCTATGAATTCTGGCTAACTTTTCCAACTTTTTCTTTCAAAAAGTTCTACATCACCATAACCTTTAAAGTCCATGTTAAATATGAACGTTGTAGCCCCACCCGTGGTCACAATCAGCCCAAATGTCACGAAATATCGCACTAAAATCGAAAAATATCGTAAATAATAATAATTCATGAGAAATATTTCTTCGATTGTACTCAAAAACGTGGGAGGTCAAAGTTCAGAGATTTTTAAGGTCCCCCCCAATTTTCATCAAGATCGCATGCGCCGTATGCCCGGTAGAGCGAACAGACAAACATACCAAAAAAAAACATACGAGCTAAATTTTTTTTTTTTTTTGGGGGGGGGGGGGTTTAGTGAAATTGAAGTCTTCGCTTCGCTCAAACCAACAACGCATAGTTCTACGTATCTGTCATATCAGCCTAGTTAAACAACTCGACTTCGCACTTGCACCATAAAAACTTGGTAGACCAAGAGTTTTTTGTATGAGTTTTGAACGCATTTAATCTTTGTTTTGACCTTTACGTCTCGTGCTGTGTGAAGTATTGAAGATGGCCAAGACAACGAGCGAGCGATGAGTGTGCCGACATGCCAATGAGGCGCCATTATTTATAGTCAAACCCCCCAGGTACACACTACACTACACAGTCCATATTTTAACCAATATCATATAAGATGGCCAAACCGGCTCTAAAGCGATGTTTGTTTATACAAAGGATGATTAAAATACACTAAGTTATAGTAGTGGGAGCTTTGAAATTGGCCAGCATGCCGTGACGTATTATTATTACTTTCAGGATTTATAAGGATTAATATGTACATAAAAGAAAGTTATCTCTGTGTGTGAACGCTTGAAGGGACCACCGTAAACATCTATGTAAAACGGCCACAAGGTGCGAAGCATGTGGAATCACAGGGTGTAAGTAAGAACACAACTACCGTTAGAAGTTTTAAACGAAGCAAAGTCATTATACCAACTTTGCCTGTGCCCCACATAAATGCTCCTCTCGATCATATTCATGTATCTTAAATCTTGCCCTACTGGAAATGGGCCAGCCAATATGGAGACCCAAAAATGTATGCTTTTATTTTATTTATTTTAAAAAAAAGTAAAAGCTTACAATCAAAATTGATCATTTTATGAGTGCATGTAATTCTGTTTCATTCATTAAGTCAGTAAAAAGTTCAATTTTCAACCTACAACGTTTTGTATTAACCTTCCGAATAAAATTCACACATTGTGCCTAATTAGATATTCAAATTCTTGAAATAAAAAACATAAAAGTTTACATTTTTACTTATTTGTTTGAAAGCCCATTAATTAGACAGAGTGTATTATTTAGTTTTAGGGCAAAGATGGAGAGATTTAATGATAACCATGACTGCCAGTACCAGCCCTTCGTGGGGGAAGGCATCGAAAGACATTTACAATTTTGCATACATCGTGATCGAGGGTTATAGGAAAATTGCCAAATTCGTTGACAATGAAGAGCAGGTATAGGCGGCCTAAATGTTATAAAACGTCGAGTGCCATAACTGAACAGCAAGTTAGAATATAATGCTATTCCCGATAAAAAGGTTTAATGGATGGTATATGTGTGCCAAAATATGTATATCCAAGTGTAGCAATGAAACCAACTCTCTTTTCACCGGGGCATAACGCATTCGTAAGTGTAAGTTGCCATTTTGTTGGTAGTTTATTGTTTGGCAGATTTCTTACCGCATACATATTACTAGGAAAACGCTAAAGTCCCGTCGCGTTGTTGAGCGAGCACCGGTACGTGCAACAACGACCCAAGTACGACATTCCCATTATGTTAGGCCTACATACCAATAATAAGTCTTTAAGGTATTGACCGATTTGGCTGAAAATTTGTAAAATAGGAGAGAATGTTGTACTTATATTGACCCTGCAAAAATTTCATAACGATCGGAACATTTTTTTAATTTTTAATTTTTTTATTTTTTAGAACCAACGATCGGATTTTGTTCAAAAACTATACAGCAACCCGCCTAGGTGGTATGTACATGTGTGAAAAAATTCAGGTCGATCAGAGAAACGGTGCGACCAGTATCGAAGCAGTAACAGAAAGAAAAAAAACAGACATTCGAGCCATAAGAGTCAAGTGGAGACGCTCGCTCAACAAGCCGTGATATTCGATATTCATATGTCACTAGTACTAGGATAAACATAGCGCCTAATTGGTGCTTTACTAAAGAACGGGAAAGTAACTATGGATGGACGCCAAGACTACGTTACCCAATTATAATATAAAATATTGATTAAATTATTGGATGAGCGTAGCGAGCGTAGCGAGCGAAGCGAAGATTCCATTTCACTACACTGGAGAAAAAAATCCGGAATGTTTTTTTTTTCTTTTTTCTTTTGTATTTTTGGCTGTTTTTTTTAACACGATTCCGGCTAAACCGATACTCCGATTGCGATGAAATTTAATGGAGGCCTTCGAAATCTCTGAACTTAGACCTGCCACGTTTTTGAGCGCAATCGGGAAAATTTTTTCTTATAAAAACGCAATTTTACGATTTTTTTCGTTTTTTAAAAAACAATTCTTCGACTTATAACACATACATGCTTTATCCGATTGTAATTATTTTTTAACATGACCTTAATTTTATGAATTAAGATATTCGTGTGAAATTTGAGCGTAATCAAAAAATTATTTCTCATGAAAATCAAAATTTTACGGGTTTTTTCTTTTTTAAAACAATTCTTTGACATAAAACCCACCTACATGCTTTATCCTATTGTAATGATATTTTTATAAAACCCTTTAAATTTCATGAATTAATATACTCGTGTAAAATTTGAGGCGCAATCGAATAATTATTTCTTATGAAAATTGCATTTTGATTTTTTTTTTTTTTTAAAAATTACGTAAAAATTACGATTTTTTAAAAAAAATTAAAGTTAATTTTTAATTTAATTTTAAATTTAATTTAAAAAAATCTTCGACTAAGTAATAATTTTTTCACAGAACAACAGAAAATCTGCGTAACACTGGCAGCTCATGCACCAATTACGCTCATCCAACAACGCGGCGGGACCCTTAAACGTTTTCCTAGTACAAAGTAATCTATGTATATAAAAACGAATGTATGTGTGTCTGTATATTTGTCCTTATGCATTACTACACCAACCATTCATCCGATCTCCATGAAACTTGGCACATCTGTGTATTTTTTCACGAGGAAGGTTTATATGCTATCCATTTTGTTATAACTCCTCCACGTGGTGATCGGTGCCTGTAAAGAGGATATACACTACACCATTCATCCGATCTCCATGAAACTTGGCACATATATGTAATTTTTTCACGGGGAATGTTTTTATGCAATCCAATTTGTTGTAACTCCTCCACGAGGTGATCGGTGCCTGCAAAGAGGACTCACCAATGAATTGACTTCGACACCGTAAGGGTTCTGGCATACGTCGCAGCAACGAGCGGCGGGTAAGCTAGTTTAATATTGAAATGTGAAAGAAGATGCACATGATACCACAATATGATTGGCTGGCTGACTTGCATATACACTGGTCGCCATGCGTGGATTCATGGCTTTGTCAGACCAAAGCTCACAATAACTTCGACAGTTTTTTTCCAGCGATAGCTCAGTGCTCAATTCAAATTCAACCTTCTTTACTTCATCTTTACTTGCTTTGATCGGTTTTGCCATAGCTCACCTCTAGCATCGACTATCTTTACCAGACAAAGCTCCACTTGATCGTTTTTTAGACCGACAGACATTGCCATAGCAGCTCAATGGTATAAATCGAACAATGGCGAGATGATCTATGATGAACCTTACATGGAAAGGTATTGGATCTGGAGGAATATACTATTTTTTTAAAAAGTTTATTTGGATTAAGGGCACGTCAACCGTTAGGTCATCTTGCGTCACTCTAGCCTAGGGGATGTGGGAAGAAATGGGGGGTTCTCACGTCGCGGTCGGCATCGTCTTTGTCATCGTTCGTGTCATGGTCGTCGTCGCCAGAGAGGTCGTCAAGGGAAGGGGGAAAGGTCCCCGACGACGAATGTCAGAGCTCGCCTCTAGTTTCGGGGAGAAATTAACTACCCTTCTTACTAGCTGATGTTAGCGAGATGGACTTTTTCTCGTGAATCGCCTTTTACGATAAGCAGAGCCATGCTCTGGGCTAAATTCTACCCCGGGCGCAGACGGGATATGCGCCACTCTAGCCTAGGGGATATGGGTAGGAAAGTCCCATGCTGGTCAGAACCAGCCACGGATTTGGAGAGGAAAAGGGGTTTCTCACGTCTGTCATCATCTGTGGTCAACGTTCGTGTTGTCATGGTCGTCGTCGTCGGGGAGGTCGTCAAGATGAGAGTAGAGGTCCCAGACGATTGCCAGAGCTCGCTTCTATAGCGTCAAGGGAGTAAGATACTCCCCTACCTACTTCCGATGATGTTTTGAGAGGGACTTGGTTAGCAGAGCCATGATCGGGCCCCAAATTCTCCCCGGGGGCCCAGAGGGGATATGCGCCCCTCTAGCAGGGGGGATTGGGTAGAAAGTCCCATGGGGGTCAAAACCCAGCCACAGTTTTTTGGAGAGGAAAAGGGGTTTTCTCACGTCGCATCATCGTGTCATCGTTCGTGTTGTCATGGCGTCGTCGTCGTCGGGGAGGTATCTAGATGAGGGAGAGGTCCCAGACGAGGGTTTGCCGAGTCCCCTTCTGTGGCGTCAAGGAGAAATATATTTACCAGATGATGTTTTGAGGGTGGACTTTGAAGCCTGTCTGGGCCCAATTTCCCCGGGGGCCCAGACGGGGTTACAAACAATAACTGTGTATCCGGAGGGGGGAGCCGACTGCGAGGCAAAACTGACACGTCCATAAATTGAAAACCCAAAGGAATGCAAACCCGATTATGGAGTGAAAAATTTAAGAAATTTATGTCTCCCGAACGTTATAGGAATTCGAGATTGCTAACCCTACAGTTATACCCTTATGATAGCAGGGACTTGGTTTTGTTTCCAAATTTTAAAAAAACTAAACTTTTTAATGAAATCCATCATCGTATGACAAGGAGCGAAAGATAGATTATGTCGGTTTTGACGGACTTGGGATAAAGTTTTAGGATAAATCTCCATGAAGGTATTTTATCTCTTTACATTTGGGCTTTTGGGAAGAGGAAAAAACCCTTTTCGGGTAGCCCCTTGGGGATTCTGACCCCTCCTCTATTAGTAGAAAATAGTGGCCGCAATCGTTTCATTGATGGGGGTTTTGGGGTGCCGAATTGTTTATCGGCCACCCCAATACATTAAACGGTAATGTTAGACAGGTTTTTGGCTCGGCGCTAAGCGCTTGACTCTGATTCGGGAGGTCCCGGTTTCAAATCCCGTCGAGACCGGAAATCCTGACTGAAGTGTTTTTTTTTTTAGTTTTCCTCGGTCGCGAGTGCAAGGGATTGATTCCGCTTAAAACAGCCCTCGGACATTCCTTTCCCAACTTCCCTAAAGGCTAAAGAGGGCGTTGTGCCCTACAAGACTACAATGGCCATTTCGCTTGGTGAGAAAAATACAAAAAAGATAATATTGTGCATAACGACTTACAGGATTAGTATAAATTTGCCCAGCCCTACTTACCGCAGTTTTATTTATAAAATTTAGTGTATTCGATATTGTTGACCATGGTTAAACCATTGAACTTTACAAAAAAAAACTTTCCACGTCCCTGTAAGTCAGCAATCTGAACCGATCTCATAATACACCCAAAATACGGTGCAAACTAAAAGCTATGTGACCCTCACAAAAAACACAATCTAAAAGAAAAGAAGTCGTTATAATTTGCCTTTGTTTGCTGCAAACCCTCGGATTGGTGGAAAGTGCCGGGGGACGAGTCGAAGACGAGGCTCGGAGTCAAATGTTGCAACGGTAACACGACGAGCGAAAAAGCCGAGGCAGTTTTTCACCGAATGTAACAAATTTCAAATAGTGGTCAAGTCTCGTGCCAACCGGCAATCAACTGTTCTTACCAAACCACATCAAGTAGCAACTTTACAACACTTTGCAGCGAAAACGTGTTGTTTTATCTATTTTTAAAAGGGTTTAAAATTTAAGGTAGCTTGAGCAAAATGACCGTTCACATTGTTACTTTTAAAACAACCCAAAATATCGAATTTAACCCCTAGAAAAAGTATGAAATAAAGTATTGGTGATAGTCCCCCCTACCAAATAAATGCCTTCCCTTAGTTTCCCGCTGTTTAGCCATGCACCCCTAATGATATCACCGTGCTAGTACTACGGGGAGTTGCGTAACATTATAATAAAATGAGTGACGAGTGAATAGCTTGCGGGGTGCTCAGCGCTTCAAGGGGAATGAAAGAAACTTCGGGCAATGGCCTTATGCTTTACATTGCATGATGGACATCTATAAAATCACACCGTTTATATCGCAAGGGAAGCTACGAGTCGGGGACATAGTTGAAATAACGTATCTTCTTTCCCCCTGAACCTTGTGATAATATATGCCTACATTATTTGTCCAGTTGGGCGATTTTAAAAATACGCAGTTAAATTTCAGTTTCAAACAATACACTGGAAAAATTCAAAGTGTAGTGAAAAGTTGCTATAAAAAAAGAATTTCACACCACTTAAAATTTTTTCTTTTTAAACCCCCAAATTTTTTAATTTTTGGAAACCCAAAAAGGCCTTCTATCTCCGATCAACACGATAATTTTTTAATTATTGAAAATAATGCAAACAAACAAAATTTTTTTTTTTACGATCGGAATTGGAGGAAGAGGGGCTCACTAACAATTTTTATTTTTTGGTACTTTTCTTGGAGACAAATTTTTGTTTAAAAATTTAAAATACAGATTTCAGGGTTCTTTATACAGCCAAAGTATTTTTAAGTTTGGTTTTTTGCATTAAGGGGCGTCAAAGTTAGGTCGTAATGCGCTACTCTACCTAGGGGGGATGGGGGGGAGTCCTATGGTCAGAGCCGTCACGGGGAGGGGAGGAAATTTGGGGGTTCCCGTCGCGGTCTCATGTCTTTTTTCTCGTTCGTGTTGCATGCACGTCGTGCGGGGGGGTCGTCAAACTCAAAGGGAAAGGGTTTTCCACGCTACGATGAGCTCGCCTCTATTTCGGGGAGTGGAAAACTACCCTTTTACTAGCTGAGGGATTACTGTTATATCAGATTGTTATTGTTGGTTTGGTATTTTAGTTTCACACCTAAAACCTGATTTTTTTAAATTTGGTATTTTTATCACTTTATTGTGCACTGTTCAAAAGGGAAAAAATCCTAATTTAGGGCCCCTTTAATTTTTAACAAGTTAAAAAATTCGGTGGACAATAGATATACGACCAAATTATTGCTTTAAGTTGTTGATTGCTAATTTCGATTGCATTCGAACAATTTTTTTTATTTAGGAAAATTGGCGCTAAATGCAATTTTCCCCCCTTTTTTTTACGACCCGGAAAATAACAATGTTCATTCATATTTAATACAATTTGAATTTAAAAAATCCCTCCCGATCGGATTTTGAACCCCATCTCCACATTCCCGGGAGGCCCTTAGCCCAAATAGACCACCGAGACCACCGAGAACCACCCGATCGGGATGAATTGTATTGAATATTAATAATGCCACCTACGGGAGTGTTTTTCGACTCGCCAAATCGAAAAAAAAAACTGTTCATTCGTCAAGACTTGACTTTTCCAAAGCCAAACTACGTCAAACCAAACAACCCCTTTGGGCAGGTCGGAAATGTCTAGCTTTGTAGTCGGGTGCCAAAATAAAAAAAATCATTATTAGCCCTCTCACCCACTCAATACAAGCTTGGACCCCGCGTTCTCCCAACGTAAAATTCCACCTCCAGCATGTGTGAGTAAAACGGTCACACAGTCCCAAATGAATTATGTATTATACAAAGGAGGGGGCTAGGTTCAAAACCTGTAAACCTTGCTTAAAACTTTACCAAGATCGTTTTATCGTTTCTACTTCATTTGGTGTAAAGCAAAGTGATCGGGGCCCCGGGGGGGAGAACCAAAAAGTAAATATGTATTTAAATTGTCCAGTTTATGGCGTTCCAAGGGTGAGGGGGAACCCCCCACCTTTAAAACTCACAAATTTTTCACCAAATGACTTTGAAGTAGAAAATTATTTCCGCTCTGCTAAACTTCCAAATTACTTCTTCGATTCTTTTGTTTCCATTCCTTCCATGTGCCCTCTATTCCAAAAACCACCAAACTTTTAACAGCAGTTTCCTCCAAAAGCACGGCAATCCTTTTTTTAAAAATTTAACCCCAAATTTTATTTTAGTTTTTCCCCCAATATATTTAAATGACTTTCTGAGGGGGAAATAAAATGGCTGGCTCATTGTTTTTCACAGAGTCCAGGATGCTGAAGCATAGGGCAGCATCAAATTTGGCTTGTATTTTCTGGGGGGGTCTTCCCCATTTGACAATAGTTTCCAGACAGATTGGGAGGTAGAAATAAACCCCCTTTTAGATATTTTTGATCAATTAAGCATTATTAAAAAAATTTTTAAAAAAAATAAAAAAAAATAATAAAATTTAATAAATAAAATTTCAAATTTAAGGCTTTTTGCGGCCCGTTAAATAATTTAACACAATTTATTGGTCGGGGCATTTCGCCGCGCGAAAACTGCTTTAATTGATGAATTTTTAAAATAAAAAGTTTTAATTAATTATTTTATATATTATAATTAATATATATAATTAATAATTTTTAAATTTTAATAATTTTTAATTAAAAATTGATAAAAGGTGGGGTTTCCCCATTTTTTTTAAAGAATATCTCACCACCTTAGGGTTTGTCATACTCGAAACATCTTCAAACGGCTAGTAAGTTTTGGGAAGGAACAAACCCACAAATGTGACTAGTTAGACTATATTGCCGACAAGCTTCCACTCAGTGGAACTGAGTGCATCGTTGGGCCCAAACTGTGGCAAAAATAGAGCACTTAAGCCCAAAAAGCTCGGGACCTCCACAAAGGAAAAAGGCGGCAGGTTAAGAATTTTAAATGTCTTCAGGCTAAAGAGAGAAGAGAAATAAGACCACCCCAACACCAGGTAGTCCTTTTTTGTCGAGTAAGTGTTAGATGACCCCCCACCATGCCCCGTTTTGTCGAAAGGACTAAATTTTGCGCCCCTCCAACCGATTCCTTTGAAGAGTTTTCAGTGGGTAGAAGCGTCCTTGATTCGTCGTCTGACGCTGAAGCAGGGGAAATTTCGAAAAGAGACAACGAGAGTATTGAAAGCGCGAAGCCCCCCTGAAAGAACCTTAGTAAGCGGAACAAAAGCAATCAAAAAGACTTGAGAGAATGTTCAAAAAACGAGTTTTTTAAATCCCAACAAGGGGTAATTCATCTGTGGTGATGGATTTGTCGACTACAGGCAGAAGATGGAAAACTATTGCAAAAGGTAAAGCATACCAATTCTCCAACGAAAATCCTTAAGCAGAATAACCCTTTTTAACAGCAAAACTGATTAAAAAAAATCACCTCTGGCGCAGTTAAAAAAGCGATAACCAACCGATGGTAGAACGCCGGGATATATGGTCTTCCTAAAGTTTTACAAGCCAGGAGTTCCGTTACGTCCAAATTTAAACGCATAGGTTCCCCTACTACCCATGAGTTGGCTCGCCACTTGCAAAACAGATCCAACCACTTGTGCCAGATACCAAGTCATATATTAAGAACTCGGCTCATTTTATTGAATTGTCTTAAAGACCTAACATTCGATGACCCCAGACTTGATGGTAATTTTTGACATTTTTCATTGTTTACTAATATTCCAGTGCCAGAAGCATGAAGGTGGTACGAGGAAAAGAATTCCTTTGGTCAACACACATCTCAGACTTAATTCAAACATTGTCTGAATCCACATTCTTTGGTTTTTGAGGGACAGTTTATCAACAAACTGAGGCACTCCAATGGGCATCCCTTTTTAGCTCCAGTAGTAGCCAATCTCTTTTTGGATGATTTCGTGAGTCCAAGCACTGGACTCGGCTACACTGAAGCCAAAGATTTGGTTGCGATATGTGGATGAACATCTTTGGCAGTTTGGCACATTGTAGGAAACACTACATGCATTTTTGGTCTATTTGAATAGCTCCATCCAAGCTATTCATTCACTAGGGAATTAGAGACGAATGGCCACTTAGCTTTTCTGGATATTCTAGTCACAGAGGAAACATACCTCTGGCCACGGGCCGTTTATCGCAAGTCCCACTCATACCAACTTGTACCTGCATGAGACATCCATCACCACCCGCCACAGAAAACAGTCTGTTATGTAGACACGCTGGTAACCCGAGCTTATATAGACTGTCAGAGAAAGCAAGTTTTGGAAAAGGAAAAGGGTGTAAACTCAGAGAAGCTTTATTAAACAATGCTACGTAATGCAAACCATCAACAAGGGCTTTGAACAGGCCAAGAGACAAGATACAGAGCGATAGTTTGAAGATGAGGCATTAACGGTACATCACGAGAGCCGTTTCCTTCCTTACGTGAAGTAACACGACCGACAGAATCGTCCACTGCAATTTTAGCTTAAAACAGAAGATCAAAACTTTAAATCCATGGAAAAAGTACCAATTTGATGAAGCCAGTCAAAGATATCAATTCACTGCAAGAGAGATGTTGTTTACCAAATTCCTTGCAAGTGTGGTTGGTTTATATAGCCAAACGTGCAGTACTCAGTGGGAAACAAGACTTAAAGAACATAAAGCTCATTGTAGGCATCTCGAGAAGAACAGTTCAGCGGTGGCTAAACATGCTTGTGAAAAATGTTTACATCCAGACATGAAATTCTGTTTGAGAGTGCCACAATAGTTTGCAAAGAGCCTCGTTACTTCCAAGATTGGTTAGAGAGTCCATTGAAATTGCTAACAAAACCAAACAATTTTAATGGTGATGTTGTGTTTAAGCTGAGCGGGTCGTGGGCGCCTTAGATTGAAAAGGAATTCGAGACAACCCAACGCTGGCCGTATCAAAATAGTTGCATTATCCTCCGACATCTTACTTCGTTTTCGAATACAGACCTTCTCTTCCTCCTGTCCCAAACTGGTCAGGCCCCAAGAAAGTGGAAGTCCGACGAAGTGATTCGTATACGTACCAGAAAACTTTCCAAATGTGATATTTTTTGGTCTTCATAAGAAGTGTAACGCATGTTTATAGAAGGCGGGGCCGGGTGATGGTAACTGTTTGTTTTTGTGATTTTGGTTTTTCTATGTAACGCCCTTTGTCTAGGCTTTTTATTTTTTGTAAGTTTTTTAGAATTAATATCCTTGTTTTTTTCGGCAGGATAGCCCACAACAGTTGGGCTGAAAACGTCAAAAGCAATTTAAAGCGATTCGACGCGGCGAAATGTCCCGACCATAAATTGTGTTATTAATAATAATAATAATAATAATTCTAATCACAGGCCGGAGGTGACGTATCACCAGTTTGCTCGGGCTGTGGACGTTCAGTGCTTGCTAACCAAACACCTCATCTTCTTCTTCTTCGATGTCCTTACTTTATACAGGCCATTCTACAAAGTTCTCTCCATTTTCTTTCCTCTAACTACCGTCTTTCTTCCATTATTCTCTCCCATGATTTCCCTCTTTCTTCAACGTTCAACTCTTCTTACTCCCCCTTAGTGCGTTCGATTCTCTTCTTGGGATTCTTATCATGCTTCATTCTTTCGTACGTGCCCATACCATCAAGTCTTTCTCTCCAATTTTAGTTCGTAGACTTTCCCTCCTAGTTTTGGTTTCTTATTGTAAAGAATAATAAAGAACAAATTAAAATATTAAAATATGCATATATAGTTTTCTTATTTTTTTTATTTGTGCTGATGATCCGTTAGTCATAATGCGTCACTCTAGCCTAGGTGATGTGGGAGAAAGTCCCATGCTGGTCAGAAGCTGCGGACCAGACACGGATAGGGAATAAAAACATAGCGTAAATTGCTTGGATGACCGTAACTATTAAATCGAATTTTAATTTCTGGTGGAGCGCCGTTGCGGAGTTGTTCCATCTCCCGACTTTTCAGGACTTTAACGACGCAAATACTGACTTAGTTTTCTTGGAGGCCAACCAATGGCGTCGCTTAAAAACCCGGAAGATATTCTAATTCAGTCACGAATGCGGCACTGTAAACCATGTCGAAAACTCATTGTTTCGCCGGAATGTGCGTATTATTTATATCTTTATTCCCAACAATACGAAACAAATTTGGAAACAAAAATGCAGTTACTTATTGTACACATTGTTGTAACTGCGGATGTTCAAAGATACTGGGGTGCTTAGAAACAGGGAGAAATGAGGTAAAACTCCCCCCCCCCCACGGATACGGGCTCCGTGCCTATGTGCCAAGAGTTACGCTGTGCCCTCTCTTATGGTGATTGAATAATGAGAATGCAAATACAAATTTAAAGAATTAGAGGTCACTCGTAACAGCGATTGTCTTCCAATGTTTCATTTAGTGGCATAGAAGCTCAGTCAATATGGATTTTTTTTTCTTTAAATTTTATTCCCTTTTTTGGATAATCCGTCCATTTTGCACTTCAGGCCTATTCCTTAATCAATTTTATACTTAATCATGAACTATATTTGTGTGTATACTACTATTTATATATATAGTCCACTTTTCGATTGTAACAACCTTTCCAATTCCTTTCGGTTGCAACAAACGTTGGTTTGAAGTACGTTCGTGCGTGCCACAATACTGATCAGATCACCAATCCATCTTTCGAATAAGTAATAAAACTTGTGCCTATATATATAGATGCTTGTTTTGTGTGAAATGGCACGTTCACTAGCGCGAGTGTATTCTTCTTTATTTCATTTCGATTTTTTACTACATACATGCCTTGAGGTCAAATCGTGGCAATGTGCATTAAAAGAGTCTTTCCCAGCTTGAGATGTACATGACACCGCTCAGTAAGCATTTTAAATTAGATTGTACACCGCTCTGGAGCAAAATTGGAATGCAATGACATTGCCCTGCACGCTATTGTGGGGTGGGGGGACAACCCTCCCCCCCCACCCGATATCTATTCGGCGTACGCCACTGAACCCTACACAACAAAATTGTCAGTTAGGCAATGCTATTCAGCTCAGGTCAGGACGCTCTGACGTATAGGGGGGCCGGGGGGGGGAGGGGGCCTATGTACTTTGCAAAGTATCAAAGAATAAAGCCATGTGCATAGACAGGCCCTCGGCTCCGTCCATAGATTTTTACAAATTTTGTCTTTCATCAGCCGGGAACAATCACTAATACAAGTCCTCAATTTAAACTTTTTAATAAAATCGAAATTCGCAAAAACTTTTTTTTTTATTATTATTTTATGATACATTTGATAATGAGTTTATTTTATTGTAGCAGTCCCTATATTTCCACTTTCGTGACAAAAGTTAAAAATTTCAAACACCTGTGGGTTAAGTCAGCCGAGCGAACATCATTTTGCCTAAAACGCCATGTCCTTACTCTCTTAAAAAAAGTCAACGCAACGGGAACAAGAAGATTGCTTGACTTGGTTTGACTTACTCAGAT
The DNA here is from genome assembly GCA_024449915.1 of Sweltsa coloradensis. Classification (NCBI taxonomy): domain Eukaryota; kingdom Metazoa; phylum Arthropoda; class Insecta; order Plecoptera; family Chloroperlidae; genus Sweltsa; species Sweltsa coloradensis. Next base: position 26,134 of record JAMZAV010005230.1, read on the forward strand.
TTGTAGAACACAAACATTAACTCATCTAGCATTGAAAATCCCTTGGTGTATATAGTGCCGGGTTCAAAGAATTTGTCCCCTAATTACTGATGAAGGCCTTGCCCTGACCCCAATGGTCACCAAGACATTCTGTACAACCATCATTATTGAATGAAATTAGACGTGTCCACGCACAGACGTGACTTACGGAAAGAAAAACCCTTATTGATGAGCGTAGCGAGGAAGAGAAAGATTCCATTTTCACAATATGGATAAAAAAAAAATCCCCGAATGTTGTTTGTTTTGTTTGGTATTTTTGTTTGTTTGTTATGTTAACACGATTCCGGCCTAAACCGATACTCCAATTGCGATTAAACTTTCTGGAGCCGCTTTTGGAAATCAATCCAACTCGCAACCTTCTCGTGGTTTGGCCGTGATTAGAAGTTTATCTCCCTGAAACTAATGTGGCGACTCTGGGTCGTCGTCGGGACTTTACCCTTCCCTTTGGACTACCTCCCCGAACGGCGAACCGACAATGACAACACGGACTGATGACACAGACGGAGACGACCACGACGTGGGGGAACCACTGCCCTCGCCCATAAATGCTTGTGCTGGCGTTTGACCAGCACAGGACCTGTCCCATACCCTTGTCCCCTTGCGTCATCCCTTACGTCCGCTCCCTTCGTCTCTCGATTAGCCTAGTTGCATAAAATGAGAATTAAGACAATATCCAAAATCTGAACTAGAACTGCAATTGTTTTTTTAGCGCATCGAAAAATTGTTTTCTCGTGAAAATCGCAATTTTACGATTTTTTTCGATTTTAAAAATTCTTCAAAACATTTCTTCGACTTTATATATAACACGCGTGCTTTATCCGATTGAAATGATTTTTGGCACACACACAGAACCTTAATTATGAAGAAATTATATTCGTTGAATTTAAGCACAATCGAAAAATCATTTCTCATGAAAAGTCGCAATTTTACGATTTTTTTCGATTTTTAAAACCTTTATAAAACTTATAACCACCTACTTTATGCTTTATATCCGATTGTAATGATTTTTCACAGAACGTTAAATTTTGAATTAATAGATTCGTGTGAAATGTGAGCGCAATCGAAAAAATATTTCTCATTAAAATCGCAATGTTTACGCTTTTTTTTTCGTTTTTTTAAACAACACCTAACAATCATGCTTTAATTCTATTGTAATGTAGTTGGTATGTAATGTGCGCCCCTGATCCTCATGTCGTTCGTCCGTTAAAAAATTTAAAACAATATTACCAAGCGTGTCTCGCAGGCAATAGCAATGGGAAAACGAAATCATTTTTTTAAATACTATCTGTATATGAAGACGTTAAGGCAATATCCATCTAATCCAAATCCAAAATACCATCTGCATAACACATGGCAGCTCAATGCACCAATTACGTTCATCCAACCAACGCGCCTAAAAGGGGGCGTTTGCGAAGCTTCCTATAAATATTATACATTTCATCGTAGTGGATATTTGTTTTGGGTTATTTGGTTTTAAGGGCGCGCCCGAAAAAAGTTGTAATATTTTATTTAATATTGATGTTTCCTTCGTATTGATGTTGGGTGGAGATGACAGATCCGTACTGCACTAACCAGTCACTGGCATGAGATGAAAATGGTGTTCTCACGCAAGTCGTCGTCGTCGTCGTCGTCGTCGTCGTCGTCGTCGTCGTCCAGGGAAGTCATCATCCATCAAGATGGATCGACTGCCGAGCTCGCATCTAGTTTCGGGAGTTTACTCTCCTACTTCGCTCATGTTCGCAGAGATGGACCTTTTACCTCCCTTTTCTCTAGCCTCGTACGATCGTCCAAAGGAATACCCGTGGCGATGATCCATAATTCTGCGCTCTTCTCACACGATAACGATATATCGCGCTATTTTACTTAGATTGTCGATTTATCGATCTATTGTAAAAACGCTTATAAATGGATGAAAAGCAATTAATAGAGTTTTACTGCTACTTGATTGGCAATTTTATGAAATACGGCTGAAGTAGTAACTTCTGTTTTGGGGAATGGTCGGGGGGCTCGCAGGCCTGGTTTTTTTTGTCCCTGTGGTGCGAAGCCCTATAACAAAAAACTGATGTGTGCCAATTTGGGCGATGCACGGTCCTTGCGCTGCAGGGTAATTGGGGACAGGCACCGTTGTTTCGGAAAATCCCGCCGGAACTTGAAAATGGCAAAAAAATTCTATTTTTTTGCATCCGGGGCAGAAAAAATCCCACAAGAGACATCCAAGGAGAGTTTTTTTTATCGTCACGGAGGTAAAGGGTGAAAGGGACGAGAGGTGAGCCCAAATAAACTCAAAAAAAGGGCCCATTGTTAACATTTATAATATTACGCAAACCTGTTTCGTAATTTTAAAGCCAGACAACGTAATTGGATGAGCTAGCGAAGATTCCATTTCCTACCGGGAAAAAAAAAAAGTTTTTTGTAATTTTGTCTGTTTTAAAAAACGATTTCGGCTAAACCCCATACTATCCAATTGCAATGAAATTTTTTTGGGGCCTTCAAAAATCCTGTACTAAAAACTGGGAACGTTTTTAGCGCAAAACGAAAAAAATTTTTTCTAATGAAAATCGCAATTTTACGATTTTTTTTTTGTTTTTAAACAATTTCCTTTGATACCTACACGCTTTATCCGATTATAATGTTTTTTTCACAAACCTTAATTTTATGAATTTTATATTGGGGTAAATTTGAGCCAATCGAAAAATTATTTCTTATAAAATCGCTATTCACGTTTTTTTTTTTTTTTTTTAAAATTTCGTTTTTTACATTTAAAAAAAAGTCTTTGTTGGTAATGATTTTTTCACAAACAACAGAAAATCTGCATAACACATGGGACCCAAAGCCCAAATTTCGCTCATCCAACAACGCGCCTGAAAAAACGTTTGCGAACTTCCTATATAAAAGTTAAAATATCACTTTCCATTTCAAAAAGGGCTAGGGTTTCAGATAAGACCCCAATAAATATCATTATGACAGCCTGTAACTAGTCGAGTCACATGTGTTTGTGTTGTCGTTACTTTAGGTCAAAATGCGGGGGCGAGGGGGCAGGGTAGTCTGCTAGATAGAAACACCAGGGAAAGGGGGTCGCCGTCGAGGGGGAAGGGGAGGGGCCCTGACGACTATGTCAGAGCTCGCCTCATACCTTGCGTCAAGTTTCGCATGTATCACTGATAAGATCATCATACTTGAAAGTTGAAAACAGTAATCAACTCAGTAACCTATAGGGTACTAGATTATCATAGCCATTGGTTGCAGAATGGCTGCCGAATAGATAAAATAATCTAATTTGTATAGAAAAGTAAAACTTTGTGCGCATCTCTATGCATCAATGACGACAATGATAATGCATTATCTTTATCTGTATATAGGAGGACCTATAAAAAAAAATCGTGGAAAAGTAACCATTTTAATTAAAACATAGAAAGTGTTTTGCCTCCAGAGGATATGATGTATGCAGAGAGCTCTGTGCGGGTCGGTATTTGTTCACTTCAAACAACTTCCCTCCTAAACAAGCACATGGTGTATACGCGTGTATTCCAGGTTACTGAAAGTTACTGCTACTCGTGTGCCAGCTAAACATTATCGTTGATATGCAGCCCCTTGCTCCTTCGCAAGGAGGTTAGGTCACACTTATCACATCAGCGCATGATGCTAATGACCCCAACACTCTTTGTAGGAAGACTATCTCTTGTCTTGTCCGGCGTGAAATTAAAGGAGGGGGAGTGGAAGGCTATCCTCATCCCAGGACCATCATACGCGCCTACCTGTGGAAGGAAGGTGGGGTGGGTGGATGTTTCTCTCTCTTGGCCATCCAGTTGTAGGACATGCGGATGCCGTGAAGGTAAAGGGGGAGGATCCTCTACTCTACCAGTTAATAACCACCCCAGCACCATCCTACGCGCCTACCTGTGGGAAGACTCTCGTTTGTCCATCCAGCTGTAGGACATGCCCGCGGTGAAGGTAAAGGCGGAGGATACTCTACCAGGGCAATGAAAGTAAAGGGGGGGGTGGGGTGGAAGGCTACCCTCATCCCAGGACCATCCTACGCGCCTACCTGTGGAAGGTGGGGTGGGTGGGTGTTTCTCTCTCTTGACCATCCAGTTGTAGGACATGAACGCGGTGAAGGTAAAGGCGAAGGATACTCTACCAGGGCGGTGAAAATAAAGGGGGGGTGGGGGTGGAAGGCTACCCTCATCCAGGACCATCCTACGCTGCTACCTGTGGAAGAAAGGTGGGGTGGGTGGATGTTTTCTCTCTCTTGGCCATCCAGTTGTAGGACATGCCCGCGGTGAAGGTAAAGGGAAAAGTACTCTACCAGGGCGGTGAAAGTAAAGGGGGGTGGGGGTGGGAGGCTACCCTCATCCCAGGACCATCCTACGCGCCTACCTGTGGAAGGTGGGTGGGTGGATGTTTTCTCTCTCTTGTCCATCCAGCTGTAGGACATGCCCGCGGTGAAGGTAAAGGGGGAGGATACTCTACCAGTTAATAACCACCCCAGCACCATCCTACGCGCCTACCTGTGGGAAGACTCTCGTTGTCATCCAGCTGTAGGACATGCCCGCCGTGAAGGTGTCAAGGTCCTGTTCCGAGCGATCATTGCGCGTAAGGGAATTCCCGATACCCGGCGGTAGATTCAGTTCGACGGGGATACCGAACGGTGGCTCCGAGTTTAACCTCAGCCTCTTCGCGGTGCCCATCGAGACGCGTCCGATCTCCGCCGTCAACTCATCTAGACGTATGCTGGTCGCACTCCTCGCCCCCATGGGATCACCCTCCACGACGACGACGGGAATCTCTGCTGGCATCTTCTCTGCTTCCCGCGACTCTACTGCACTGCCAGCGAGCGCGCGTCCGTTCACAACTCACTCGCTCGCTACCCGACGGACTTTTCTCTTGCCTGCAGTGAAATTTCTTTTTTCAAGTCCTTTCGCAATAGGTCATTTCTTCGTCGATGGCGGGAGATATAAACAACATTGATCAACAACTATGTGAGCACGGGCCACTGGGACAACATCAAAGGTTCACAGCAGTCAACAGAGCAACTACGTTGAGCAATTAACGTTATCTACGCCTCCTAAGATTGTTTTATGTTCTCGGCTTACAATATACAGAAATGTAGGATTATTCGTATAAAAGATTATTACATTCCACTTGTCGTTATCAGTCGCCGACGTCACTTATACGTTTAAGTACACAAAGGCCAATAAAAAGCGTTAACCTCGTCAAAGATAACCATCTCTTTATAACGAGAGTACAAGCGTAATAACCAGTACTAATCTCTTACCATGCAAGAAATTAATGACCATTGATCGTTGACTGTGTGTGATGGAAGTTTCTGTAGTGGGCTGCTGTATACAAGTGAGGGGGAGGAGGGTCTGGGAGGCCAAGGAAGGTGGGATGTGTAGGAAAGCGTCGGTCGATATACCGGGGGATGAATTCTGCCTGTGTTTATGTATAGCTAAGACCAATAAAGACGATGAGTGACGACGGTTGAAAAGTAGTAGGCCCTACTATTATTAGGATGAACTCACCAACACTTGCATTGTGATGATAAAAATCAGCTTCAAACGACTGGACTACGGGTATAAATAAACTAATGAGAGTTTAATAATGTAAGGGCATAATGCGCCTCTACACTCTACCCTAGTTTGTTTCATTAAATCACACACCTAAGCTTAAGCTTATCTATGTCTTAGTTGTTCTTTATGTTAATTGTTTCTCTTTTGGTTGGTAGTGATTTCTTCCTTTGGTTGTTGAATATTATGGAGTGAGGGCAAAGGGGGTAGTTTCTCACGTCGCCGACCAGAGCTCGCCTCTAGTTTTGAGGAGTAAAATACTCCCCTACTAGCTGATGTTTGCTAAATGGACTTATTCTCTTTTCTTGCCTTTTATTTTTGCGATTAGCAGAGCCATGCTCTGGGCCAAATTCTACCCCGGGCCCAGACGGGGGTATAGCCTCCTAGGGGATGTGCGAAGATCAGTAGGAAGACACCACCGTGCAAAACAGTCACAGAACCAGTCACGGGCAAGGGGTGGGAAAATGGTAAGTTTCTCACGTTGCCGGCCAGAGCTCGCCTCTAGTTTCGGAGTGTAAAAATAATCCTCTACATATACTAGCTGTTTGCGATATGGACTCTTATGTTCTCGCCTTATATGATTAGCAGAATAGCAGGGTTCAGCAGAGCCACAAACACCGGCGGGAGTAGAGAGAGCTATACATTGATGTGTTAAATTAGTTTTCACTTTAGGACATAATGCGCCACTCTAGGAGATACGGAGGAAAATCCCATGCTGGTCAGAACCAGTCACGGGTATTGGGAAGAAATGTGGAGGTGTTCTAGAGTCGTGGTCGTCATCGTTCGTGTTGTCATGGTTGTCGTTGTCGTCGGTTTCGGGAAGGTCATAATTGGGAGGGGGAGGGCGGCGGGGTCCCCGACGACGAATTCCAGAATCCAGAGTTCGCCTCTAGTTTTAAGGAGAATTAATTGTACTCGCCTACATTACTACTAGTGGAGTCAAGATGTCTAACTATAGTGCAAAATGTGATACCAGCATGAAAATTTGCAATTATATAGACTTTGTAATAAGAAATTCGAAAATAACTGGCTCCACGATGGGGTCTTATTATTTAACTAATAATTAATTACCGTAATTAAAATTAATTAGTTAATTATGTGACACGAATTTCACAGTGTCAATAAATTAGTCATGTTTGGTATTAATTAAGAGCATTTTTTACCTGTATAAAGAAAAAAAATACATTGAAAAAATATATTGAAATATACATATGTTATAGCTAAATATGTTGATTTTGATGATTTTTTAGTTTTTGAACCAAAAACTCAACGTTTAAGTAAAATTTCTTCTAACCAATGACATCACAGTGTTCACAAAAGAGCTGGTTACTATAATTAATATATAATTTTTCAATTTTCAACAACAGTAATTACAGTATATTTAACACAAATTACAATATGGCGTAAAGATGTCATCGTACAAAATATGATACCAACTTAAAAATTCAGCAATCTGAAAGCTTTTGTAATGAGAAATTCTAAAATAACTGGCTCCAAGCTAAGTGATAAGTATTTAGCTAATTGATTAATTAACATTAATTAGTTAATTTAGTCCTAAAATTTCAAAGTGAAGACAAATTTGTAGTGTTTGGTATCAATTGAAAGCATTTTTTACCAACATTAAGAAAAAAATTACATTGAAAAAATAAATTGAAATATATATATGTTATAGTTAAATATGTTGATTTTGTGATTTTTTAAATTTTGAACCAAAAGATCAATTTTAAAGAAAATTTCGTCTAACCAATGATAACACAGTGTTCTCAAAAGAACTGGTAACTATAATTATTGTATTATTTTTCAATTTTCAATATAAGTAATTACAATATATTTTACACAAATAAACCATTTTTTAAAATTAAAATGTTACAGGAACATGTTGTGTGACGTAGCAAAATGCCTTATTTGACTTGTTTACATCAATCTAAGATTTTGTAATAAGAACTTCGAAAATCACTGGCTCCAGGCTGAGTTTTGAGTATTAAACGTCAACATTCGCTATTTTATAGTGGCTATCATCACGCGGGGGATAGTTGCATGTGCCATACGAAGACTTCAATTTCGCTTCACCCAGAGAAAAATAGCTCTGGTGCTTGTTGGTTGTTGGTGCTTGTTGGTGACAAATGCTTTCATTTGATACCAAACATGATAAATTTATCTTCACTTTGAAATTTTTGGACGCAATTAAGTAATTAATTTAATTAATGAATTTATTCACAATTCAATTCATTCACAATTCAAATTCAAAACTCTGCCTGGAGCCAGTGATTTTCGAAATTCTTATTACAACATCTTTAAGATTGATATAAATAAGTCAAATGATGCATTTTGCTAAGTCACACTACATGTTTCTGTAACTTTTCAATTTAAGAAAATTTGTTAATTTGTGTAAAATATATTGTAATTACTATTATTGAATATTGAAAATTAATATATTAATTATAGTTACCAGGTCTTTTGGTAACACTGTGTTATCATTGGTTAGAAGAAATTTTACTTTAAAGTTGATCTTTTGGTTCAAAAACTAAAAAATCACAAAATCAACATATTTAACCATAACAAATATATATTACAATATATTTTTTCAATGTATTTTTTTTCTTAATATTGGTGGCAAATTCATTCATTTGGTACCAAACTTGACAAATGCATCTTCACGTTGAAATTTGAAGACACAAATAAGTAATTAATTTAATTACTTAATTCATAGTTAAATACTCAAAACTCAGCCTGGAGCCAGTGATTTTCGAAATTCTTGTTACAAAATCTTTAAAATTGATGAAAACAAGTCAAATGATGCATTTTGCTACTCACACAACATGTTCTGTAACTTTTTAATAAAAAAAAATTGTTAAATTGTGTAAAATATATTGTAATTACTTATATTGAAAATTGAAAAATGATACAATAATTATAGTTACCAGTTTTTTGTGAACAATGTGTTAGCATTGGTTAGACGAAAATTTTCTTTAAAGTAGATCTTTTGGTTCAAAAACTAAAAAATCACAAAATCAACATATTTAACTATAATATAACATATATATATTTCAATTTATTTCTTCAATGTAATTTTTTTCTTAATGTTGGTCAAAAATGCTTTCAATTGATACTAAACAATACAAATTTGTCTTCACTTTGGAATTTTAGGGCTAAATTAACTAATTAATGTTAATTAATCAATTAAGAGTTAAATACAAATCACTCGGCTTGGAGCCAGTTATTTTCGAATTTCTCATTACAAAAACTATAAGACTGCTAAATTTTCAAGTTGGTATCATATTTTGTACCATAGTTAGACATCTTCACGCCATATTGTAATTTGTGTTAAATATATTGTAATTACTATTATTGAAAATTGAAAAATTATGTTTTAATTATAGTAACCAGCTCTTTTGTGAACACTGTGATATCATTGGTTAGAAGAAATTTTACTTTAACGTTGATCTTTGGGTTCAAAAACTAAAAAATCAGCAAAATCAACATATCTAGCTATAACATATGTATATTTCAATATTTTTTTCAATGCACTTTTTTTCTTTATAAGGGTAAAAAATGCTCTTAATTAATACCAAACATGACTAATTTATTGACACTTCGAAATTCGTGTCACATAATTAACTAATTAATTTTAATTACGGTAATTAATTATTAGTTAAATAATAAGACCCCATCGTGGAGCCAGTTATTTTTGAATTTCTAATTACAAAATCTATATTATAGCAAATTTTCATGCTGGTATCACATTTTGCACTATAGTTGTGTTTGAGAAGACACCTTGATCGCACTATACAGCTGATGTTATGTTTGCACGATGAACTTTATATATTTCCTCGTCTATATTACGATTAGCAGAGCCATGCTCAGAGCCAAATTCTACCCCGGGACAATTCAATATGTGGACCAGGTTTGTGCGATGGAGGGAATCACCGAGGCGTCAGCCCATAATACTCCCTTTATCCATCCCTAATCGTGCGCTAGGCACTCCCTCTATATGAGGGACATCCATCCCTATCATCATGCGAAGAAGGTTCTTGCATTTAGCTTCCCCTCGAAACCACTGCCCCCGTGAGTCCAACCCAGTTAGTGTGCGCACCGACGACGAGTCGGTGGGGCTTATAATGCACACACCCACGGTACCCGTGTTGGCAGGGCTACGGCCCTGCCACGTGGACGGGTTGCCGCCAATGGCTCTTTCGAGTACCATCTACCACTTAGGCCGATTTGCTAGCCCAGGTGCCCCCGCTGACACTATAGTCAAGCTATACGGCAGGGGTAGACCAGGCGGACTAGCTTTTTAGGATGTAACCCCAGTGGTCCAAGATACAGACGGGGGTGTTAAATTAGCATTATGCACCTCAGTAAACACCTCTAACAAGAGCGCGAAACTGTTAAAAATCCAATACATTTTGCGCCAAATTTCCATTAGTTAGAATGACTGTCTTTTGGCAAGAGACTCATATTCTACGGAGTTTTGAGAATTACCCATATATACTATATTTTTACCTAGTTTTTCTTGGATATAATGTGAGTTTGACAATTTCTTTCGAGTTTCCGAGTTATAATAAGTTTAATTACCAACGTTTCGTCCAAAATTTATTTCTAGTTGCTACTTTTCATGTTCATTTAATTTTTTCTTAGTGGGAGTTATATGTAGACCTTTACTTATTTTTTTTACTTCATTTCTCCACTAAATTATCAGCTGATGATATTACATTATTTTTAATGTCTCATAATTTTTGCAGCTGGAGAACCATTCAAAAGATCTAGCTTGTCGGCTAGGTCGATGCACATTTGCCCGGTAACGAGAACGAGAACGGGAAGAAAGATTAATCTCATGATAACTTACAACACTATGCACAATAAAGCTTCCCGTTCCTATATCCCGGGAACGAGAACTTCACCACGTTTTAACTTTCTGTAACGTTCCCGTTCCGTACATTACCGGAACCAACCAGAATCTATCAAGATGTATCAGTTGATTGGTGGTTTATACGCAAGTAATACCGGTATGCAAAATTAAGAGGGAATGGGACACATTTGGCTGTTAGCAATTAGCTATTCGCTCGGCCAAGATGCATCCAACGTATATGAAACTTTGCAAATTTGTCAATAAAGCATGCATAGACAGCCCTGTGGTCAAGGATTTTCCAAATTTTGACTGAATCAATCAGAAAAAAATCACGAATATGGTCAATTTAGGAGTTTTTAACAAAATCCAAATTTGTGAAAACTAATTTAATTTTTATAAATTATTTTAAAACAAAATTTAAAAATGTGTTACCGCAGAGCCCTATAATTCCACATTTGTGACAAATGTTCAAAATTTCAGACACCTGTGGTGTCAGTTGGCCGAGCGAACAGCAATTTGCCTAAAACGAATGTCCTATACTATGCGGAATAACAAAATAAAATTACCTATCACACTTATTATTTGATTTGTTCCCATCAGCTAACTTCACGGGCTGTTGTGCATCAAAGCCCTTAACGTTAGTGTCTTGACCAAAGATCTTGACTGTCTTCCCGTTCTCGTTACCATTACTGGGCAATTGTGCATGGACCTTTTGGCTACTGTAGGCTTTCACCCTCTATAACCAATATTTTAATTTAAGTCAAAGAAAGATGACTAAAATGTTAGCTAAATGAAAGAGGATCTTGAATAAACAGGAAAATATATTTTTCTAATGGGGGGAAGGAAGGCTGGGGGCAGGACGTAACGTCCCTGTCAGCCATTATGCACAATTTGGGACAATACGGTAGTGTAATACACTGAGCTAGGTGCTAAACTTAATATTGAGCGACGTTTTTTTAAATTATATATATGGGCTAAAGTTTCTACACACCACACCATTGCCTTCCACCTCTCTACGATTTTCTGAAATAATGTTTGATACTCAATATTTTGTCAGATGATGATATAGGCCTACAAATAGCCTGTCACCTAACCTTTACAACAGCCTCTGTGTGCACCTTTTTTAGGGGAACAAGGCAGGCTCCCGCAGGCATCGGCTAAGAAGGGTCGCTTTAATTGACTGCATTCAAGTGAGTGAGCGTGGAGCGAACATGGTTTTTTTCTACCTGCCTTTGCCCATTTCAAATCTATTGTGATGAAAATAATTTATTCAGCGAATTTTTTTTTTTTTATATAATTGGAAATATCTAATAAATAATGTGGTTCAAATTTGTAGCTTGAGTTATGAAATGCATTTTTTCGCCTAGTGTCTATGATCAAAACTGACCGAAATATATTATTATAGGGCCAGGCCTATTTTATATATAGGTATTATTGAACGAGTGAGCGTAGCGAACGGAGTGATCTCCATTCGACTTAAACGGCCCTTATTGTTTTTCTGCGTGCGTGTACGTTGAAAATCAGCCGAATCGCTGAACAGACTGCGCTGAAATTTTAAACAGACATCCGGTACGAACTAACTGAGAACTGCTAACAAAATCAGCGAGATCCATTGTGATTTAAACCTACAAGAAATAAAAATGTGATATTTTAAAATATCGATAGCATTTTGTTTAGATTTTTCATATGAAAAATAGGCCACAGCCTTCGATATAAAAACAATTCAGATAGTCACTATCAGTGTTAAATCTTTCAAAGGCGGTGTCTTTTCTTTTGGTTTGTTGTCAATACGTCATTCTCTAAAACTGTCATTATTCTTGTTTAGATTTTTCAAGTAAGATAAGAAATGATCACCATCAACAAGAAGCAGTGCAAAACCGCAGTATATACGCAGTATTACACCGTATAAAGGTAGGTATAATTAAAATCGTAGACTAGACCATCCTACTTTATTCTAACTTACGATATGTGTATGCTTAACGTAGGCCTAAGCCGTATGGTCGGGCATAAGGCACAGAGCATGGCTCTGCTAATCGTAAAAGACAAGGAAAGAGTAAGTCCATCTCGCAAACATCAGCTGGTTAGTATAAAAGATAAGTAGGCCTATATATTACTCCCCGAAAAGATGCGACCACTGGCAGTCGTCGTCGGGGACTTCTACCCCTTCCCCGACGACCTCCTTGACGACGACGACCATGATAATACGAACGATGCCAAAGACGATGACGACCACGACGTGAGAACCCCCTTTTTTCTTTCACAGCTACCCGAGGCTTGTTCTGACCAGCATAGGATTTTCCTCCCTATATCACTAAGGCTAGAGTGGCGCATTATAACCGAACGGTTAACGCGCCCTGAAACCAAATAAACTAAAAAACATTTTCTCTGTTCACCTATAGGCCTAAATTGTCTTTAATTTTTCATAAGCCTACATTGACGCTGGAGGTAATTGTAGGTCTACACTAGCTGGCCGTCCCATTTAGCCTGGCGTGTATCAGTTGAACAAGAGTATGCGACCACAAATATTTGTGCAATGATTATACTAGGGAAACGCCAAAGTCGTAGATAGATGAGTGAGTGAGCCATGTGTTGAGTACCCGGGAACATTTGCATTTAAGTTTGATGATAATAATTATATAGGTTGGCCTATAATTAATAGGGTTTTGAGTTGAGTTGGTTTAAGGGCGCGTCAACTGTAAGGCCATAATGCGCCACTCTAGCCAATAATAGGCTAGGGAGGTCGTAGGTAGGAGGAAGAAAGGGAACGTCTTTGGCGTTTCCCTAGTGATAAAATATTAAGGAATCATTATCCGTAACTCACTCAGTTTTTATCGTAGAATTTCGACCCAAAAAATTAAATTCAAGACACACGCTTAATATTTTAACAACTTTATTAGCTATATTTACAATTAAACAAAAATATATATCAATAAATAAATAGTACAATAGAACAGGAAGAGAATACAGCAGGTAGAAAACCCTCGTCTCTAGCTTCGAAGATGGTCTATTTTTCGACTACACGCGACAACCCTTAGCAGCTACTCCTCTCTTGCATTTACAGTAAAGTGGGGTAAATTTGAGGTAGGAAAAGTGCACACAGAGTAGGGCTCCCATAATACAAAAACCCAAAAATGGGACAACTACTTCAGGGGAGCAGCACGGGGGTTTGGGGGGGTTCCCCCCAACTACAGCGCCGCAGGCGAAAATTTTGAAAATATAGTTTTTAGAGTGTGTTTGGTGCGTTCTAGAAAAAAATAAGTGGTCTGAATGCGATATCAAATTAATGCATTTTTGTATAGGAGTACAAAATATTATAAAACTATAAAAAAAAATTGTGGTAGTGACGAGATAGATCATGTTACAACCATTGAAATTCATCATTACGTTCGCGATCACGTCCAACAATAATGGGAAAATTGTCAAAATTGTTGGTCATTACTCTTCTGAAATGGGGGGGGGGGGGGAATACGGCAAAAAGTGGGTGGAATTCCCCCATCCCCCCCCTTCCTACGCGCCTGTTCCCGAAAATGTTAACGTTGAAACGAAAATTAACACATGATTGTACACTCAACAATCCCTTCAAATTTCAATATTCTTGTTACTTTTTAGCAAAAACAGGAAAATCTGTCTATAGTTTATCGGTAAAATGCCACTTTCTTCTTACTGTTGGCAGCCTGGATCTAGACCTTGACTTCTTGAATCTTTATAGTTCGTTTTTGGTGAGTGGTTGGTAACTGGCCATGGTCGGGGTTAAGAGTTGCATTGTAGGCGCGGCGATTCAAATGCTAGTCCTAGACCGTAAAAATAGCGCGGTCGTTACCCATTCTAAAAAACGGGACAATTAGGCGTCCCGGCTACAAGTAGCCGGGACACCACCTGAAAAAAAGGGACTGTCCCGGCTAAAACGGTACAAATAGGAGCCCTAACACAGAGCCTGTTATAGAGTTTAGCTCTGAGTGAGCGAGTCATGTGTTGAGTAGGCCTACCCGGGAACATTTGCATTTAAGTTTGATAATAACTAGGAAAATGCCAAAGTCATTGTTAGACGAGTGAGTGAGCCATGTGTTGAGTACCCGGTAACATTCCCTTACCAACTAAACTCAAAACCCTATTAATTATACCTACCTATATTATTACATCAAACTTAAATGCAAATGTTCCCGGGTAATCAACACATAGGCCTAACTCGCTCACTCGTCTAACAACGACTTTGGCATTTTCCTAGTACGTAATAGACCTAATGGGCCAATAATAATAATAATAATAATAATAATAATTTGTTGCCGAGTTTGCCCCGAGTGGGGTTCGAACCCAGAACCTCCGGCTTAATGTGCCATAGCTCCACCAATTGAGCTACCGGGACCACAGAACAAACCTTTATAAAACTGCTATTTGTTGTGATTGTTGACTTCCATTCCATTCCAACAATTACCTACTATGAATCAATAATAGGCCTAACTACCTATAGGCCTATCCTTAAAGCGGGCTTAGGCCTATGCTTAAAAACCTTAGGCCTATATTAATAATAATAGTAATAGGCCTATATAATTAGGAAGCTTCGCAAACGCTTTTTCAGGCGCGTTGTTGGATGAGCGTAATTTTTTTTAACAAAAAAGAGCGTAAAATTGTGATTTTCATGATAACTAGGCCTAATTTTTTAATTACGCTCAAATTTCACACGAATATATTAATTCATAAAATTAAGGTTCTGTGAAAAAAATCATTACAATTAGATAAAGCATGTAGGTGTTAGTGTTACAAGTCGAAGAAATTTTAAAATAAAAAAATATCGTAAAATTGCGATTTTCACGAGAAAGAATTTTTCGATAAAGCTCAAATTTCACACGAATAGTATTTTCTTTCATAAAATAGAGGTTCTGTGAAAAAATCATAACAATCGGATAAAGCACATGTAGGTGTTATAGGCCTAAGTCAAAGACATTTTTAAATAATTTTAAAAAATCGTTAAATTGCGGTTTTCATGAGAAATAATTTTTCAATTGCGCTCAAAAACGTGGCAGTTCTAAGTTCAGAGATTTCGAAGGTCTCCAGGAAATTTCATCGCAATTGACGACTAGTGATTTACCCGCCCCCTGACGTCACGAAGCAACGTGGCGGAATGATGTGGGATAGATCCTCATTCAGCAAGATGACGCCTGCTGAACGGCGCAACACTTATCACGCTCTAACTTTTATTCTATTCATAATTTGGAAAAAACCTTTGGAATAATACGTAGTAAACATATAATTCCTTCTAAAAGTGATGATCTCGAATTTTTAGACACAGCTGTAAACTTGTTATATCGATGTACGTATTAAACATGGAAAAAATATTAAAAATTATAAGTTTTGTCAACTTCTATTTGACAAATAACTTTCAATCGGATTTCAACAAGACCTCATTCAAAGTATGCATCTGACTCTTAAGACAAGAAATAAATTAACTTTCTAGATAGAAAGTGCACTGAACGAAAATTCACAGCATAGACTTATATGCAAGGTGTGTGTTTTCATAACAAATACGCACTTTTGACGTGCGGGTGAGCTGTGAAAAACTACACTCTGCATATTACTCTATGCTGTAAATTTTCGTTCAGTGCACTTTCTATCTAGAAAGTTGATTTATTTATTTGTTAAATAGTCTGATGCATATTTAAAAAGATATCATGTCGAAATCCGAACAGTAGTTTTTTGTCAATTGAAGATGAGAAAAGTTATAATCTTTGATATTTTTTTCATGTATAATACGTACATCGATATACCAAATTTACGGTTTTGTCTAAAAATTCGAGATAATCACTATGAGAAGAAATTATATGTTTGCTACATACTATTCTAAAGGTTTTGTCCAAATGTCGAATGGAAACAAAGTTAGAGCGTGATAAGTGTTGCGCCGTTCAGCAGGCGTCAACTTGCGAAATGAGGATTTATCCCACCTTCTCGTCACGTGACTTAGCACTCCGCCCATCACCAGTCGTCAATTGGACTAGGCCTATAGGTTTAACCGGAATCGTGTTAACAAACGCAAAAATACCAACAGAAAAAAAAAACATTAGGCCTACGGATTTTTTTTTCAGTCTAGTTAAATGGAATCTTTGCTTTGTTTGCTACGCTCATCCAATAATAATAAAAATAATACTGATAGGCTTATAATAATAGTAATAAATAAACCTTACCTGTGCGCAGCTTTTCGATACCATTTACGTCCTGCATTAACTTGGTCTCCAGAAGGGCTAGGGGTGAGGCCTGGAGATATGCTCTGCGGAGTGCCCCTGTCCATGTAATCACACATCATGTGTTCCATCATTGTGTGCCAGTATCTATTAAAACAAAACAATTTTTTAAAAAAAAAGTTGGGTACAGTTAGCTTTAGAATAGCAGGCAATGGTAACAGGAAACTGGGCTAAATTTTAACATTGCCTGATAACTGAATGTCTAACAGCACGTCGTCAATGAGAAGTTGAACTCCAGTTTAGGAGGGCCTAAGTTTTGTGCTACTTTACCTATTACAGGGAACTCACAACGACTACTAGCTAGTATGCTCACTCAGTCTACTGTTTTTTCTTACATTGCATGAGTGACTGGAGGGGCCTCATACAAGTTCATACTTACACAAAACCTACTGACTCACAACATCATACACTCAAACATACACAACACCAACACCTATTTTAATTTGAGTCATCTTTGGGTATGTTCCGAACTTCCGAATCATCACAATAACACCCGTGAACGCACAAGGTCGATCACATTCACATGCAAGCTTGTTTGGGTCTGTCAAAACAAATTGGAGCACTAGTAGACAAGTGCTGCAGGGTAAGGCCTAGCGGAAAATGGTGGATGAGCGAAGGAGATACATTATCATGCAGATGGTAGGCCGACAAGTTATTCTTGGATTCAGATAGCTTCAATAAAGAAATACCAGATAGGGATAATATTTTATCATTTTCTAGTAGGCGGTCTAGGCCCTATTGCTCACTTATAAAAACTGGTCAACTCTGGTAAGCCCTACACAAGAGCGGTGAACTAGGCCTATATAGCTTACCCTACCCGAGCTACGCCTAAGCCTACCTTCGGAACATCTTCGGTTCATGGGCCCCAAAAAACATCAACTTGTTTTTTCATGCTTTGTAGCCAGTCGCGTAAAACTATTATTATACCTACCTACAAAACCTTTAACGTTGCTATTTATGGCGAAACTCCTGTTCGGTTGAAAGTCATATTTAAAATAGAAACGTTAAAGGTTTTGTAGATTTTGGTAATTATGTTGGTTGGGCCAAATTGACCACGGCAACAAAAAGCTTCACGCCCCCTCCCCCCTAACCTAGGCTTGGGCCTAGGCCTAGGCCTACTTTAAGTCAAAATTTGTGTTTTAATGGTTTTTTAAGGCACTATAGCCTACGGCATTTTTACCGTAGTTTTTTTCACGTCAAAAACAAGTTGTTGTTTTTTTGGGGCCCGTGAACCGAAGAAGTTCCCTAGCCTACCTTCGGAAAGCCGGCACTTCTTCGGTTCAGGCTTTGGGTTTCTAGTAGTTCAGTGGCCCCAAAACAATATTTGATGGGAAAAGCCTATAGGCTAGCTAGGCTAGATTAGGGGGGAGCGGGGGGGGGGGTGCGAGGTTTGTAGTAGGCCTAGGCCTAGGCCTAGGCCTACACCAGTTTATAGCAAAGCAACGCTTAAGTTTTTGTAGGTATAATAATAGATTTACGAGATTCTAAAAAGCTGAATAAGCTGAAAAACAACCATAGGGCCTGGCCTAGTAGCGCCTGGCTTAACCATTTGTGGCATTCGACAGCCCAGTGGCCCCTTGTTCCTAT
>JAMZAV010005231.1:0-41482 GCA_024449915.1 Sweltsa coloradensis
GGGTTTTTAATTTCGCGCCCATATGGTCAAAAGTTTTAATTTTATCGAACGTTACTTTAATTCCAATTTTTAAATCAAAACTATAACCACTAGTCATTTGGACGTCATTAGCCCACTTCTTCCCAAATACTAACATCGTATTTGGAGTCACCCACTCAGTCAAACTGATTTCCAGAGGGAGACATTCATTTAAAAGTAGACAGCCAAGCCTGTAGGCGCCAACACTATGGACGAGCGAACAATGACCAACTAGAGACCGGCATATTTAAGGGAATCCCTAGCCCCAAATATGATTTCTAAAGAATGCAGTAAAGACGTCTGAAAAGTAAGTAGAATTTAAGAGGGGCTTAATAAAAGGCGGATAATTTTTTGAAAATTTTTGACGGGACATAACCTCGAATAAACAATTTTATTCAAATTACTGGTATCATTTTGCTCAAGTTCAAAATTGAATTTTTAACAGGGGTTTCTTGTATATTATTTCTAAAACTCCCTTTATCTACAACCCAAATATAAGTATTTTTGGGTTTTATATGATTTCAGGCGTTGCACGTTTTTTTTCCGTTAAACGTACAAAATTTGAAATTGTACTGGCAGGCAAAAAATTGTGCAACTCAACAAACCATATAAATACAAAAATCCTTTTATATGGGTTGTAGATAAAGGATTTTTAGAAATAATATACAAAAAACCGCAGCTAAAATTCAATTTTGAACTTGAGCAACTGATTCCAGTAATTTGAATAAAATTGTTGATTCTGAGGTTACGTCCCGTCAAAAAAATTTCAAAAAATAATCCGCTCTTTTATTAAGGCCCTCTTACATTTACTTACTTTTCAGACGTCTTTACTGCTTTCTTAAAATCATATTTGGGTCTAGGGATTCCCCTTAAGTAGGAAACCCCGATCAATCAAGCTGCATGGACACGATTCACCCGCAGAGAGCGCCAAAACCCAACACGGCAAAGTCGGAACAACCTCGGAATGTATTATGTGCTTCATTGCAAAGACAACTCCAAGTCCCGTTTACACATTCCAAAGCCCATCAGAATTTACAAAACTAAAGCTGGACACGCAATGACTTTCTGCATTGGAAGCAGAGCCCATTACCACAAGACCAACGAGCCACACAAAATAATTATCTCCTTGTGATCAAATTAGCCCTATACTTTTGGGCCCACTCTACAGATGTCTAGTTTTCCATCACACTCAATGTATATTTTTTTTGACGTAGTATAATTGAAACAAATATGTCGAAGTGGTTTTATTCAATGTTTCACAAACAATTGGAGAGTTAAAACGAGAGGAGAACTGGACGCGAATAAAAATCAACATTTCATTCATTACTTACAGTAACGTTATTAAGCCTCAAAGTGATTCCGTTAATCCACGCACCCCTCCCAAAACCAAAGCAATTGCAAAAATATTGCATTTATATTTTTTAAATTTATTTAATGTCTACCCGATCCAATTACTAAAATAAATAAAAGTGATAAGTACATTTATAATATGAAACAGTATAGCGTAACTGTTTTAAACAACCGTACTCTGCATAGATTAGGATAGGGGAAGGGGAGGGTACAGAAAAAATATTCGTTCATGTTTCAAAAGAGTAGGACATTCCTCAGAAGTGTAATCTATTTATTTTGGAAATTAAAATAATGTTGAAATAATCAAACTTTGAGGTTTGAATGTGAGTTTGTACGTGCTTAACGAAATACAGTTAGCACGCTTACAAAACTTCAATTTAGATTTTAAAATTTATTTTCCTTTATCATTCATTATACGGAAAAACAAATATTTCAAAGTAATAATATTGCATGGTAAACTTTTGATTTTCTTGTTTTTCTCTTAGGGTTAGTGATATAAAATCATGATAGTCGAAAGGAGGACGACTTCACAACAGACAGACAGACAGACATACAGACAGACAGACAGACAGACAGACAGACAGACAGACAGACAGACAGACAGACAGACAGACAGACAGACAGACAGACAGACAGACAGACAGACAGACAGACAGACAGACAGACAGACAGACAGACAGACAGACAGACAGACAGACAGGAGTCACGTGATAAAGTCAGTGAGTCTGTGGGAAAATTCAAGAAAGATAAATGCCATTGACAGAAGGAAATACAAGATTTCTATACAAGTATTTTGATAAAATCTCGTGTCTTTATATCGTTGTGCTTTCAATTTTCATTTCTATACAAATCTTTTAGCCAGATGGTATTTTCATACCTATTATCATTGTATGTGAAAATGAAACGAAAAAACTCGTGCGGAAAAAATTTTTTCCAGGGGTTCAAATATTCCAACAAAAATGATTTAAAATTAAGTCCACCAACGAAAATTTTTGTGCTAAAGGGGATAAATTTTATTACACTTTTATTTTTTTATGAACTAAAAATTTCCCCCTTTGTAAAAAAAGTCCCCCATGTAACTGAATAAAAGACGGTTATAAAACTTAAATAAAAAAAATGGATTGTTTTATTAAGTTATACGAAAACCATCACGAAAAAAAACCTGTACACATACACCAACCCTTTTTACCATTAAATTGACAAAATTTTTATATGCCTATTGCCACCTCGCATTCGCCTCAACTCGGCTCCCGTAGGGGGGTGCCAGGGTGTAAGCATTGGTTTAACCATCCTTACTAGAGACGTGACGCCCATTTTAAAAATATTGTACCAAAAATTTCTGTCTCCCTCTCAGTTCAACTCTGCCTGCTACGAGCGCACGGCGCCCCAGAGTTTCGCGAGCTCGGGGCCACGCAAAAAAGTTATAAGTGCCCCTGAGGTCGCCCCAAAATTTCAACGACGCACCCCCCTCGCGGTCCAGATCGTAACTCGTAATCGCCCGGCCGGAAGTGGTCAACTCCACAAACTACTCAAAAATTATTCGCGCCTTTTTAAATAATCCCTTTGGGACAAATAAATTTCGTTGGTCCATTGGAATGATTGTAATATTAAAAGCAGACTTGAAAAATATTATCAATGGAAATCTTTACAAAAATATAGACCAATAGTATTTAATCGAAATTTTTATGGTTGTTAATTTAAACTCTTCATTACGCTCATTCCATTCATATGTTTTGTTATTTATTTTTAAATAATTTTATTTATTCTTTTGAAAACGGGAGGGGTTCCCCAATGAAATACAAAAAGTTTGAATTTTAATTTTTAAAAAACATGTTTTTTTAGGGTGGGGAAGTATTTACTTTAGAAACAAATAAAAATAATCATCCAAAACCCAAAAATTGTAATTCTACGATATCACTTCTAATTGGATAACGAAAAATAAAAAAATTTAAAATATCTACTAAAAATACGCCAATATTATTTTAAATTCCAAAACGCGAAAAAAATAGTATGCAAGCTTGGCTGCACAAAGGGCACCGTGAAAGCAAAGATTGTCCCCCTTTTGTAAATCTTTTTTTTAACAGAATGGATAGACGTTCAAAAAAAAAAAAAATTTAAGGTCGTGCCTTTTTGAAAAATTTTATCGGGAAAGCTGCCCCACAACCGGGATAAAAAATATAAAATTTCCCCAAGATCAGACATCTTGCTCGTCGTTGAAACTTGTTAGAAAATGCATTACTTTGTGCTTTAAAATATTTTTAGGATTCCTTAAGCAAAGTTACCTTTTTCATCAAACATCTTAACTAATTGTTTTAATATCACACGAAACGAAAACAAACACGCAAAAAAAAAAATAAAAGGGTAAATTTTGCTATTGTTTAACATCAGTGTTTAGGTTTCCGCACCTTGTATTTGGGTTAAAAAGTACAAAACAATCCTTGTTTGGGTATTTTCTTCTCGTTGTTGTTCGAAGCAAACAAAATCTTTCTATTTTAACATATTATTAGCAGAGATTTCAGTCACAAACAATAAAATTTTAGGAAAGACAATGAAACATCGTTTTTTTTTTGATTTTATAATTTTGAAAATTACAATTACGCTTAAACCCGTTTTGTCGTTTTGCCCTATGGGGCTGAACGACAGACATATTTTTACAAACCCAAAATTAATCCCGGGAAAAGTGGGAAAGTTTGGGGTTTTTTGCTTGAGCGTTGAGTGACTCTTGGCTGTCTAGCCCGGGGCGTTAATTTGTGTTACGTCCTGTCCGGCATAAATCAAAGAAAAAGCTGATAAATACTAGAATGGAGTTGTAACTTGCTGACACTGACATTCTGAAAACATGTCACTGTTTTGCAATGTTTTGCAATCACGAAAAAGTGAACACCTCTCTCCCCTCTCGAAATTTTTTGGGGTTTTCGGGAAAAAAATTTTCTTTTCATAAAAAAAAATTGCACCCCCACAATGCCATTCTTATTCTTTGTTCCACGACAGGATTTTTAAAATTATCTAAATCAAAACATCTTTTTTCCCAGCATCGGAGCATGTTTCTTATTTTCTGGTAATCCCGGTTTTTTGCGATTTACAGTTCAAACCAAACATTGTTATAAAACATCATAATTTTTAGCCCAAATTTCTCGCATGATATCCTGGCTACATTTTAAAATTACTGTTCAAAAATTAACGCCCCCCGGCCCCCCGGTACCACACGCGATAAAACATCGACTTTATTTTGACAATGAGCAATCGTGATCTATTTTCTCATGATTTATTTCCCATACTGGCATTCTTCGTCACATGGCAAATTATGGCGTTCGTTGAAACAAATATACAGACGGTAAATTTTTTTGGTTCGATTTACTTCTTTAAAAAGCATTTTCTAGCCTTATAATATAACCGTTATAACCCATAATAATATATTTTAAAAAAAAGTAACATACATTTCTTCATATCCAAATAAAAATTCGAAACGAAAAACCTTTTAAATGTAATTTACCAAATTTTCCCGGTTGCGTATTTTTTGTATGAATTCTTACTAAAAAATTAGTTTATTGGGGAAATTCGCTAAAAAAATGGTTGTTTGGGTGATGATTTTTTTGAATATAAAAATAATAAAACTTCTAATTTTAAACAAGTTTTTAAAAAAAAAATAGATTTTTACGACTTTGGACTTTGTTAATAAGTAGTTATTGACATCATCCTGATTTTTCCTGGCTAAATAACAATATTGATAATCTGGACTGTAGGGCAAAATATTTCAAAGTTGTCGCTGTCGATCGCTACTGCCCGCACGAGAAAGTAAATTTTTTTTAGTTTATACGAGGTTGGGGAAAGAAAGCCCCTGCTGGTCAGAACCAAGCTACGGTGGGGGAAGGAGAGGGGGGCTCTCACATGCGGTCTTCGACCCCCGGGTTTTGTGGTTTGAACCAAAAAGTCAAATCGTTAAAAAAACAAAAATTAAAATTTAAATGACTTTTCATTGATTTGCTTCAGCCCTTGGATTTTGATATAAGGGGGGCTTTGTTTGGTTTGGCCCGGAGGAATAAATTTCCTTCCCTCTTTACCTATCTATGTGTTTTTACCCCTCGGTAGAACCTTGTTCTCTTCGGGGGGGGGGGGATTCTTTTGTATATCACTAATTGAATTCAAACATTTCAGAAAACCGAGGAGCAAAAAGCCCAAAGTTGAGAATAAGATTAGACTAGGATGTCATAAAAATATTTATTCATAAATTAAAAAATAATTTATCCAATCATCATTAACTTTTTGAATCATTTTTAAAAATAAAAATAAAATGTTTAAAAAAATGGTTATTTTTTGTAAATTTTATCCACTTTGAATAAAAAAAATCGGACTTTTTTAGGGTTTTTTTTAAGATTTTTTTACATTATTTCGTATAATACAAAATCCCTACTAAAAACCGTAAATAATGGCCGATTTTTTTCTTCAAAGTGGTAAAACTTAAAAAAAATTATCCATTTTTGTAATAGTATTTTATTTTTATTTTCATAAGATATCAAGATTAATGTTTGTATTGGATAAATTATTTATCTTTTTTTAAAATAATATTTTTATGACCCTATTCTAATCCTAGGTCAATCATGGGCCGTGTTGCTCCTCGGAATCAAAAATTTGTAGAGTGGCCGGCCAACAGTGTGCAAAAGTGGGGTTTTTCCAAACCCTGTGAAAGCAAAAAAACAAAAAAATATAATTCCTTAAAATTGTGTGAGATCTTTTAAAATGCTGGGCGAAAATTTTCCCCTCCCCCCCTGAGGGATTAGCTCGTACAAACCTTTTTAACGGGGAAATGCAGAGATTTTCTCGGAAGCTTTCTACCCCGAAAATGCGCCCCCAAAGTGGATAATTTTGGTATTTTACCAAAACTCGTGAAAAGACAATTTTTTTAATTATTGAAAATATGTGATCTGATCGCGCAATGTGTGTATTTTTTTAAAAAACCTGTCAATATGATTCGATTGAAGGGTTTTAGATTTAAATGTTTTTTCCTACGTTAAAAACATCGTTTTTTTTATGGTGTGTCGTTGGATATTTATATGAAAATACTTTAAAAAAAATTAAAAAATAAGTTAAAAAAAAAAATAGATTTTCTGTTTTTTCGGGCTCTTGCTACTGTTTTGAAGGGGGCTTTTTCTCTTGAATCCCCTTGTACGATTAGCGGCCATGTTTGGGGCAAATTCCCCCCGGGCCCAAAAGGGTAAAAAAAATTTGAAATTCCAATGAAAATACTCCCCCCAGGAAGCAGAGCATTTAAAATACTACTTGAATATAAAAACTTTCCCTTCTTCCAATGACAAAAAAAACAAAACAAAAACTACTCTCATACATTGTAATTGTACATCTTTATAAAAAAATCCACTCAACCCCAACTAAAATGCGCCGCACTTCGGGTGTTGATGATTTCTCAAAACGTTGATTGATATCGTATGAAATTTGCATAAAAATTTGTACTGCATTTAAAAATTCCCGGATTGCCCAAAAAATTGGTAAATTACGGAGTTTTCAAAAATTTTTTTAATCAAAATAAAGGAACTAATTTGGGAAATACGCGTAATGTATCTCATAGCTGATTCTTATAAACGCTAGTAAAAATATGTAACAAAGTTTTTAACCTTTTACCGAAATAAAATTTGAAACAGAAAGGCCAAAAAACTTTTTAAAATGTAAAATTACCAAAATTGATAGTGATATGTCCGTCAATATGCAAAATGAAAGGATTAATTTGAACTTTGAAATACATATTTACTTGTTTAGTTTTTTTTCGCAATATTGTAACAATTAAATTTTTTGTTTTAAAATAAAATTTTTCATTTGTGCCCTCGCTATGCCCGTCGATGCTAACCGCTTTTGATAAATTTTTTTAAAAATATCCTTAAAAATTTTGTGTTTTAGCTGCTTTATGGAAAGACGGCTCGGGTTCACTTCCAATTAGTTTGAAACTTTATAAAAATGTTCCCTCCTTATTACTTCCTCATTAACTTCCTTTAAGATACCCTACCTACAAATAGATTTGCCGCAAAAAAACTTCATAAAAATAGTTTGATGCAGTTTGACAAAAAAACTTTTAGAAATTTCAAAAAAAAAAATAGAAAACTTTTATGTCTTTTTTTAAAAAATTGATTACTTACATTTATTTTACACTAGAAAACTTTATCTGATAAATTTAATTTTAAATCACAAAAACCAAAAAAACGAATGCATAAGAATACAAGAATCATGCAACGGCCGTTTCCCGGACTGCTCACAGTTGACTTGCTTTTTTGTGCAAAAAAATCCGCCCCTAAGAAGATAAATAAAAATTGTCTACAAAATTTTTTTATTATTTACTAAAATTCAAAATAAAAAAGTCCCCCCCAACAGGGAATCGAACCACGGATATTGTCACAATGAGTAAAAGATACAAAAATATAAATTACAATGTTGCTGCGGCCCAAAACCCACCAATAGGAGATTGACATAATATTGACTCCCCTCATACCCAATGATTTTCACTGAAAATTACAAAAAAACGTGACGGGGTTCGAATTTCAAAGGTCCCCCCAAATTTTCATCAGATCGCATTTTCCTTTGCCCGGGTAGAGCGCAAAAAAACGACAAAAAAAAAAACAAAAAACCCAGAGCTAATTTTTTTGGGGGGGGGTCTTTAAAATTAAAGTCTTTCGCTTCGATCATCCAATAAACAATCTAATTTTGGATGACAAACAGCGTAGCGAGCGCAGCGAAGATTTCATTTCCTACCTGGAGAAAAAACCCTAATTTTTTTTTTTTCCTTTTTTCGTTTTTTTTTTTTTGTTAACACGTTCCGGTAAACCGAACTCCGATTGCGATGAAATTTTATGGAGGCCTTCAAAATTTTCTGAACTCAGAACTCCCACTTTTTTTGAGCCAATCGAAAAATTATTTCTTGTAAAATCGCAATTTTACGATTTTTTTTATTTTTTTTTTTTAAAATTTTTTGACTTATAACACCCCACATGCTTTTTTCCCTTTTAAAGATTTTTTCACAGAACCTTTATTTTTTGAAATTTAAAAACTTCGGAGAAATTCGAGCGTAATCGTAAAATAAAAGTTTAAAAATTTTGGCTTTTCTATAAGTATGCCTATCTCGGCCCTTTGGGTTACTATTGTCCCCGTACCTGACGAGACCCTTCCGCTCGGGCTTGGATCAATGGATAAACCCTGAAAATTCCGTAAATAAAAAATTTATGTGTTCAAAAAATCACACTTTTATAAACTAATTTTTTTTAAAGTTCTTACTTGAAAAGTTGGTTAGATACAGATTGCATTTACGAATCTACCAATTTTTTATTTTCTTGTAGCTCTATTTTGAGCCCTTTTTGATTGAATAAAAAGGGGGGCAAATTTAGTTACAGAAAAACAAAAAGTGGGTTCGTCAACTCCTATAATCAGTTTAAACAAAATTTCAAATAAAATTTTGTAAAAATAAAAATTTATAAAAAAAATATTTCCCCCTGAAACTAAGGGGAGCTCTAACGTGAGGTGGGGGGGGGGCTATTGTCGATCACAAAAAATACCAAAGCAATTGCGTTCATCTGTTTATTTAATTTAAAACCTTTTTTTTTGGTTTTTAAATATAAATATTGTCAGTACGTTAATCTGAAAAGAAGCATCGAATAGATATTCAAAGCAGTGTTCAAACAAAAGGGGTTTTCATTTTCCCCCCTACACTAAAAAAAAAATAGGGTAACTTATTATGAATTTACAAAAAACGAACAAATTATTTTTCGTTTCTGTATCCATAAAAATCTAAAATTGGTTATTTTCGGGGCTAGGTCTCTTGGCCAAATCTCCGTAAGAAAATAATAACATTGGGATACATACGATAACGAAAAATAAGTATGTTTGGGGAGGCGGTATTTTGGTGGTAAACCGTAAAAAATAATTTGATCATTAGTCGTTCAAATAATAATTGTCAAAGTTTTATCACCCTTTTAAAAACGCTTTTCTACTTTTCATATTATTTTTTATTCCCGGAACTAATAAAGATCGGAAAGCGGGGTCACGCCAGTTTTCTGTTTTTTGAAATGGGCACTTTTGTATTTATCTCTGCCGATTTCAAATCTCGCTTTTCAAAAAAACCCAACTTTACAAACCGATTTTCTAGTTAAATTCCCGGGAATCTCTAATTCTATCTGGGAAGCCCTGTTATCAAACACTTGTAGAAGTAAATTTAAAGAGTGACCGAAGCGCATGAGGATTCAATAATTCAAGAAAATCGGCACTTCCCTGATTGTGTGCTGTGTGTTCTTTTATAAAAACAGTTGATTCGCTGAATAGATTGTGCGAAATTTTTTAAAAAGATATCCTGTGCAGTTAACTGAGAATTTAAAAAAATCAGCTAGATCCATTGCGATATAAAAACTACAAGAAATGATAAATTTAAAAAAAAAGTCTGCAAATGTAGGGCAATGGTTTTGCTTTTAAAAAAACAATGCCTCCCAGATGCTAGGGCTTGGAAAAAATTTTTTTTTTTATTTTTTTTGAGTGATCGAATCTTTCCGCTCAAGGACCACCAAAATTCCACTCGGGAAAATTTAAAAAAAACCCTGCAAACTTTACACGTATTTCGTACTGGCTATTTTTTCCTAGTATTGACACTGACTGATTGTATCAATTCAAAAATGTTTTATCTTTTTTTAAAATTTAAACAGAAATTACAAAATGTTTTTTCCCCCGGGGTTTGAACCCAAACATGTGTTGATTTTCCCGGGGAAAATTTGCATTCATTGCTTGCTATTGCTTAGAAAATTACCCATTTCATTAAATGCACTTTTTCATCTGTATTAATTACAAAATACTTCTTTATTCTTTTTCTTAAAAAAAACTTCCCGATCAAGCACTCTATACTTAAAATTTTTTTTGTTTCGCTAGGGGTTTTGGGGTATTGAAAAAACGGAAAAATTGAGAAAAAAGCGTTTTTTTCCCCGTTTTTTTTTCCCGACGTCGGAAATTTGAAAAATAACCCCCCAAATTTTAACCACTTATTCAATTACATTATAGCCTACGAAAGTTTTGGATTGAAAAAAGTACATTATTTTAATTTTCTTTTAATTAATCTACACATTTAGATTCCTAGAATTTTTGCTGCTTGAAAAACTCTGCTAAAAAGTTAAAAAAGAAATGTTCTTGATTTCTTCGAAGCCCTCAACGAGAAGAAAATTTTTTTTTTACATTTGTTTGTAAAAAAAATACAGTAAAACGCGGTGGGGTGTCATTATCCTTAAAACTGATGTAAAACAAAAGCTAAATTTTCCATTTATTTTTTTTGTTGCGTTTTTTCTTCCTTTGTTTTTTTTATACATATTACTATTGTTTACCTGGTATTGGGGGCTTCCACACACCCACCCGAATCCACCGTTTTAATAAATTGCCCGCAAATTCAAGCTCTTGCTTTGTTGTAGATATGAAACTTTATTTTTTTTTTATCGTCTATCCCATTTAGAAAGGGCATCATAGAAAAATTATGTATTTTATTTGTTGCTAAAATAAACACTTCCGCGCCCTTAAAAAAATGTTTATTTCTTGTAACAAAACTATAATGGGAAAAGCGTAAAGAAATTCAAATTTAACATCCATAAAATCACTGTTTTAATACTATTCGTCTACAGTATTGTAAGATTTCCATTTTGACTATTTCGCAATCCGCTTTTTAATATCTACAATGGACAACGAAATTTTTTTGTCCAAATGTATATTATTTTTTAAAAGTGCGCAAAAATTTTCGAGATAGTTTTTTTTGGGGTTGACACACTTCCGGCCCGGGGGGCATCTACTATTACGATCTGGACCGTCAGTGGGGGTCGTCGTTTAAATTGTGGGGGGACCTCTATGGGGGCACTTCTAAATTCATGCGTGGCCACGAGCTCGCGAAACTCTTTGGCGCTCGTAGCGCTCGAGCAGGCAGTTGAAACCCATGAGTGAGACAGAAATTGTTGGTACAATTTTTAAAATGGGCGTGACGTCCCTAGCTAAGGTTTTCCCTACTCAAAGGTGTAAGTGCACCACAGCTTGCCCTGACGGGCACCCAGATCATTTTTTTTTTTATTTAGCCAACTTATACGGACCTGGTGCAATAACAAATTTTTGTAAATAATTTTTTTTTTTCTTATTGATGTTAGTGTTTGGTGTAATTAGTTTTTTTTTTTAAAAATTATTTTTTATTTTCGCATTTAGCCGTCCCCGGGGGGCCCAAACGTTTTGGGGGTAGGCCCGAAATAAGAGACGTTTTGCATAAAAAGATATTTTTTTACGTGTGTAAAGTAATTGTATGTTATATATTTCAAATGTGTTCTTCTTTTTTTTAAAGCTTAACTGGCATAATGTATTGCAAAATTTGTAAAAAAAAAAAATATACAATTTTAAGTTAGTTAATGGGGTTTTTTAAAGGGGGCATAAAAAGTAAAGTTACAACTTATCTGCCCCTTTCAATTTTTAAATTTTACGTTAAACAAAATAGGGGGAAATATTAAAACGCTAAAAGGCGCCCCCGTGGCTGAACAGAGCGAAGCCTGATAAACAAAAAAAATTTTGCACGGATGCAGGAAAATTTTTAAATACGTAGTAACAAGGAAAATGTACATAGAGTGAAAGAGAAAGCTAGCCTTCTAGGTAAATTTAATCTCTCAATAACAATCCATCAAACTACGACTCACAATAGTAAAATCTACAACACTACGGGGTTGGCTCACCCAAAAGTTTTTACATTTATTTTTCCCCGGGCGGTAATGCGAATGCAAGGGATTGACTCCTCTCAGACATAACTTCTCGATTGTCCTAACTCCAATTACCTAGATAGATACCAGAAGAGGGCATACTTTGCACCCTGGACAGGCTATTATCCACAACATATCTACGAGGCAGTGTTATGTATAATGGATAATTTGAATATGTTTTATGGAGTTTGGAAAGAATTTTCAGTCATGTAAAACGTGAAATTCTAATATGTTATTTGTCAATTAAAGTCACTGGTCAAATTAAATTTCCGTTGGCTTTGAAAAAAAAACCGTTTGAAAACAGACAGATTATTCCAGGTTTTACATTTCGGCTATCTATCCGTTCAATCCAGCGAATAACGACCGACTCTGAACAAATAAAGAATGCACCCCGACACGGCTGGATTCTGACACGATGTCATTCTGTCACCACGGTGACATGTCAGCGTAGAACTTCCGCTGAATAATTCAGAGGTGAGTAAAGTTTCCCGATGCACGAATACCGACTTCCAGACTAGACCATGAGAACTTTTCAATTTCAATAATTTGTTCCACGGAGCGGAAACGCTCTGACCATGCCGGATGTCAATCTAGAAAGGGATTCCCAAGCGATGGTGGCGAGCCTAGTAGCGTCGAGCGGAACTACTCACTAAAATACCTTGAAATGATAATATGAGTTTTTTTTACTACATCTATGACGAAAACAAGCAAGTCAATAATTTGTTACGATTATTATATTATTATATTAATAATAATTAGTAAAAAATTGTCCACCTTTGTAAATCATTTTTTAACTGAATAGGATAGATGTTAAAAAAGGGGGAAACGGCAAAACGAAATAGGGAAATAAATAATTAGTACAGTTAAAGATAAAAATTTAGTCGACTTGTAATACACATTGAATTCCAAACATTCAGTACAATTTTTTCAAAGAAAATGTATGAGATAAGAACCGTAAAATAAAAGTGTTCTTCTAAACAAATATGATGTTAAAATAGGGTTTTTATCACGCCGATGTGTTTTCTGAGATACAAGAAAGTACATCTCAAAAGAAGAGGCGTAGAGGTAGTAGCTGACCTAGACCTGATTTTTAGGGGGGGAGGGGGGGAGTTCGGTTTTGAAACACGAGTACGGGGTATTTTTGATTGAAAGCATTAATAAATAATAATTAATAATAATAAATTTTATTTAGAGTCTACCCACTCAGTTATACAACTGATTTTCAGTGGGGGACTTTAAATCAAAGCGACCAAGCCAACCCTGTAGGCCCAGACGCAATCGACGAGTGAGCGATAACCAACCAAAGATCGATATTTTTTTTAATAGGAAATATAGCATTCAGTGGTATGGACAGTGCGAACACCCGCGAACCAACGCCAGAATCAACAAGGCCGATTCAGAACAACTCTGAATTTACTATGTGCTTCGTTGCTAGGACGGCTCCAAAGTCACCGTTTACAAACTCCTAAGACAAGAACTAATGGACCTAAGCCCAAATCAGAAGATCGAACCCTGGACCTTCTGCATTGGAAGCAGATACGCTAACCACAAGACCAACTAGCCACACGAGCATTAGCCGTTAGTGCCCCTTATCGTCGAAGTCGGCACAATATTACGCAATCACTACGCAATCAAAAACTGAATTTAAGGATAGAGGGATGCACGCTGAAACCCCCCACCCCTCGCTGGGGGAGGGAGAGGGGAAGGGGGTGCCTCTCCGAGATTGCGGTAAGCGCTGTTTGTGCGGTAGCTCAAGTTCATTCAAGTCTAGCTGAGGTTGATTACCTTCTGGCTTGGCGTCTGCGAGCGAGACCTCAGCGGAGCTCGGGTTAAATATGCATGAGGAATCTCGGCTCGGGTCAAGATGCCTTATGCAGATGTCGTTGCGGCGATGGCGGGATTCTGAAACAAGGACGTTGATTGGTTGGGACCAAGTAGAGAACAACGCGTATTTCTTACGAGATAATAAAATTACATATATACTGATGGTGTGCGGGTTATCCAAAATTTCGGGTCGGGTCGGGTATATAAGGTCCTATCCGAATGTCAAAAAAGGATTTTTGGGTAACAAATTTATATACTTTATTGGTGGAGGTGCCGGTCCAGTATTTATAATATACTTTATTGGTGGAGGTGCCAGTCCAGTATTTATATACTTTATTGGTGGAAGTGCCAGTCCAGTATTTATATACTTTATTGGTGGAGGTGCCAGTCCAGTATTTATATACTTTATTGGTGGAGGTTTTGATCCAGTATTTATATACTTTATTGGTGGAGGTTTTGATCCAGCATTTATATACTATATTGGTGGAGGTGCCGGTCCAGTATGTATATACTTTATTGGTAGAGGTTTTGATCCAGTATTTACATACTTTATTGGTAAAGGTGCCGGTCCAATATTTATATACTTTATTGGTGGAGGTGCCGGTCCAGTATGTATATACTTTATTGGTGGAGGTGCCGGTCCAGTATTTATAATATACTTATTTGGTGGAAGTGCCGGTCTAGTATGTATATATACTTTATTGGTAGAGGTGACGGTCCAGTAATTATATACTTTATTGTTGGAGGTGCCGGTCCAGACGGTATTTAATTAAAATATTATATAAAAAGTGCTATCCATTAAAATACAGACAATTGGAAGTGAATTGGTAGAAAATCATAATGTGAGATTCTTTATACGAATAAAATTCAGTTTCTTTTTTCATGCAGAAGGGAAACGACTGTCTTTTTCAAAACGGCCCGACCCAACTGTCAAAACCTCAACTCGCACAGACCAAATATAATAGAACTAAACTATTCGTAGAGTTAATTTTCTGAGAAACAAAATGGTTCACTAATATTTAGGAAACATTAAGGCTTTATCGAGATAGTTGCCTTGTCAATCAAAGGTCATGTTCGATTTTTAACGTGAGACGTAGCAACCGGATGGACGCACAGAGAAGTGATGCATATAAGGGAGTTTCGCTCCAAAATGGAAAATTATAGATTCAACAATTGGCGTAAAGAATATTTTTTAGTTAACTGTTGTACTCATGGCGCAGATAAATAATTAAAGTACCCCTTTAAATTTGCATTTTAAGTGCACAAGATAAACTAACTTAATCTGTCTATTTAACGCCATGAAACAAGAGTACATTTGTAAGGGGTACACAATATCATGTTACCAGAGTATAATATGTAATTTGCGTCTACATAATAACTGGCAACAATTATGTTCTGTAAGCTGATAGTGCACTCCATTGTGATGGGAACATGCGCGCTAGTGTACACCGAGGTTTGTTTGCGAGTAGACAACAGGTTAAACTCAGAAACTAAATGTTAGTAAACAAGGAGCAAGCATGAATGTAATAACCTACATACATTTAGGTAAATGTTTATTTAAACACCTTGTTTACCTTCTTAACAAGATTTTAAACGAAGAACATTATAGTGCAATTTATTTATTGTATGTGTGTTGTCCTCCTTTGTAAATCAGTTTTTAACAGAATTTAATAGATATTAATTAAATGAATAAATGAATACATGCATAAATAAATAAATCCAAAATGTGGTCGGAACTACGACAATTATAGCCATGTAAAATCATACTAATTTTTAGCAATTTTAAGTAAATTTTATATTTTGTATACTTTTCCTCCTTTTTAAAATCGAAAATGCGTGAATTTGTTTTACATTTTTAATGGGCATTTAATACGATAAAATAATTATGATTTTGTCACTTGAAACGTTATAATACAATACTAAACACATGTTTGTATTAGGTCAAATATAATATTTATTCGTAAATTAAAAATTGTAAATAAAAAAATGCAGTATACCGGGCATTGCAAACAAGTAACTAATCCAGGAAAGTTATTTCGTTGTAAAAGGTAAGATTTGGGAGCTCGATCAGCAGTGTCTCACTTTTTCCAGGACTTCCTTCTAGTATTTTTGATATCTGTTTCATTTATAAATGATGGCCACATTCTTTCAACACTCAATGCTTCCGCCATTCCATTCCGTTCGTTGGTCTTGTGGTTAGGGTCTCTGCTCCCAATGCAGAAGGTCCAGGGTTCGAATCGATTCCCGCACAAGGCAGAAGTTTTAAAACTTCTGATTTGGACTTAAGTCAATCAGTTCTTGTCTTAGGAATTTCGCTTCGGTTTAATGTCCCCCACTGGAAATCAGTTATATGACGGTGGGTAGACTCTAAATACGAATTTATTTATTTATAAATTTATTATACAACAAATTTTATAAGTTAATTTTTGAAAGAGCGAAGCGAAGACTAATTTCACTTACCCTGAGAAAAATAGCTCTTTCTGTCTGTTTGTTCGCTTTCTACCGGGCGAACGGCATATGCGATCTATAGCTGAAATTTTCAGGGGACCTTTGACATCTCTGAACTTAGATTTGTCAAGTTTTTTGGTACAATTGAAGAAATATTTCTGCTGAATATCGTACTTTTACGATTTTCCCAATTTTTAATGCGATATTTTCGTGATAATTGGCCCGCGACCGGCAAACGGCTACTCCGATCTTGATGAAAATTTATGGGAACGTTCGAAATTACGGCACTTAGATATGTTATGATTTTGGGGACAATGGAAGAAATATTTTCTAATAAAAATCGTACTTTTAAGGCAACTATTAATCAACCATAAAAGGTTCCTCCGTCAACGCGTCTGGAAAAAACGTTCGCGAAGCGGCCTAGAAAAAATGATTGTAATAAGTTGGATCCTGGATGGTAACCCAACAATGTTTGGTCAGAACTCAATAAAATGGTATTATCTCCAAGGTTAAATAGAAAACAAATGCACTTACAAAGTGATTTGAATTATTATAAAGAACAAATCAGTATGTTATCTTGAAACTTGTTATTATCTGTCTGCTAAGTTTATATTGGCGTTGCCGCATTGTCTGAAGAAGATACCGATTAAATATTTTAGGTTGCTGTGAATATAAGAACAAGCATGAGTGCGTGAGTGTTTATAATAGGAACCGAAGGTTACCTATTTTAGGTTAAAGACTTCCACCAATATTAAAACCAAGTGAAATTACTGTTATTTAGTGATATCTCGAGAACGCTGCAAAAATCTAAAAACTGATTGCAGACATGTATATTATGGTTTTGTAAGAATTATATTATAATGCAACAAAAAACACTTTAATATAATAATCCGTGTGGTTTGTATTTTAAATTTGCATTCAATTAATTAATTTAAATAAACTAATCACCATGACATAACCAATAACCATATTCTTTGTGCAAGATATAGTCCTCACAAAACCACATAGCTGCCTGCAAACGGTTTTGCGACATTTTGCTGCGTTCTCGAGATATCACTAAAATACAGTAATTTCGCTTGGTTTTAATATTGGCGGTAGCCTTTACCATTGACCACAGTTATTCCCGTGTTTAAATAACGTAGATGGAGGTGCGGAGTATATAAATATTCCATCAGCTAGCCTCGCGTCCCTAACCATTCACCAGAGCCACAAAGCGTTCCTTTTAGTGAGTTTTGTGAACGCGTTCCATTATCAACCTACCTATAACCCCGCTGAGATGGATTTGTTAATTTTTTTAATTTCTGGATTGATTTCCTAACTTGTAACTGTTACAGGATGGAAAATGGAACACGTTCCATTTTGAGCATAAATACCTTATAAGTTAAAAGTTATAGGTTTCTACGTTACCCTACCATTTGTTGTTGTTATTACTCTACTTTTAACGTTGCCCGAAATACAAGACCGAAGTTAGTTACATAACTAAAGTTCGTATGACTCATGCTTCCTAGAATAGGTAGATAGTTGTTCATAATTACGATATTGTTTCAGATTTTGTACGATTTCGTATGCACAGGTAACTTTCGGCATATTTAAGGAATTGGGTATTTTTCGCGGAAACTTGCGTATCTCTTTTTGAAACGAAACTAGACCAGTCCAAAGTTTTGTTAGTCAACAAACCTCTTGATCGCTAAATACGGCAAATTTCCCATACAACGTACGTTCCAGACCATTTTAAACCCCAAATCACAAAATAAATTTGAAACTTTGGGAAGAATAGTAGGCCTTTGGTAATATAAAATTTTGATTTCAAAATGTTATCTTAGAACTGTGATTGTACTGAAAATATTTTTGTTTTTATTTTTTTTAGTGAGTGAAAATAAAGGTTTTTCCTGCTTATATTTTGAATGACAGATTGAAGCTATAGCTAGACCATAGCTAATAGACCATTCCCATCCAACATTTAAATTCTCCGTATGAGCTATTTCGGCCAATTTTTTTCTTGACTTACACTTATAACGTGATAGGCCTTCAAAGTCCAACTCGCTACCTTCCCGTGGTTTGGCATGTGAGTAGGGGAGTAGTGTATTCTCCAAAACTAAGGGCGAGCTCTGGCCGGTTGGGGTGCGTGTTGCAGAGAGAGCTCTCGCGCAACTTTTTATCACATTCACACCTTTCTTCATTCACACAGACTTACTCATATCTATTTTCTTCTTTCACTTTTTCTTCTCCATACTTGCCGGCCCTCTCTACAACGAGCACTCCTCCGTTCCCACCCAGTTTAACCTATCCTATCCAACATCCTGACTCCTTCCCATTAACCCCCCGCATCTTCCCTTACGTTCCTCCCTTTGGAGGGAAGAAAACATGGTGGTAGTCCACAATTATGGAAAAAGAAAATTTGGAGAATTCCATTACACTTGAAATGGGCACTGATTCTACTTTCGAGTCCCCTAAAACAACATTAACTAACTAACTAACTATTTTCGTTGCTTATCCTGTATTATTAAATCATTGCTATACTTGGAAACAAAAAAACCACATGTCAAATGCGTAATTTAAAACCCCGTCCTCCTAGTGCCATATCGGCTTCGGACCTGCGCCCAAATCGTATATTGTATACATAAAAGCTAATTGGTATTGGTAGTAAAAAGTACATAATAAGCAACATCATGTTGAACCCTTCAGTTCACATTTCCCTGAACATTACCATTTTTGGTATAATTATATAGATTACAGTATTTCGTGAACAAGGGCCTAAAACTTTCACAACTTGTAAATATATGTAAAATAAATGTTTCTTGATTAATATTTAGGTGGAGTACTACTTACTACGCCGGAACTTATTTGGTTGGGTTAAAAATAAAATCATCTTTAGTTTCACTAAAATCCTCCAAAATACAATACAAAAAATACCTACAAAACCTTTAACGTTTGAGTTTCAAATATAAAGGGCTTTTAACCGAAAAGGAGTTTTAGCAAAAATATAGACCATAAAAGTTTTATAGTTTTTTTATTTATTAAAAAGACGTCACGCTGGCATATGTCACTACCATCATTGCCAATATGGTGGACACATTAACATCGCGGCTACACTACCTCCGTTGGTAATTTCACAACAAATATCAATTAAAGTTAAAAGTTAACGATGCGCCACCTAAAAATCTTCTTTTATACGGAAAACTGTAATCTATATTACCCTCTTTTTTTCGAATAACGTGCGAATTATTTAATAAATATTAATAACATTGCCATGTTATGTAGATTCTAGTCGTATTGATACAGATGGGCAATGCTAGGTCAGATACACTAGCTCAAGCTAAGTCTGTTTGGTTTCACCACCGACTGCAAAGTATTCCCGGAAACAGAATTATGTCGAAATGGCCGATTCATATTTCCAAGTTAACTATTGATTTTGCATGAATCAACGATCCCTCATCTTTTCATCGTTATCAAAAGCTTTCAATATTTAATTGGCAAGGCCTAATACCGGGAATTGTAAACGTTATTGTTGAAAATGGTTCTAGTTAATTCTCTTTTAAGAATAATGGCATGGATACATTTAATGGAAATTAACTCAAAGAAGATGTAGATGTATTTTATAATTGGTTTCTACCGAGGTTTGCAACAGTTCTCTTGCCCGATATATTATATTTCTAATTCTGATTAATTAAAGTGCAACAAGACTACGCCCCCAAGGCAGAACACATCATCTCATTAAATCATGAAGGTTTTAATGTTTTCGCTATCGTTATATAATTATTATGAAATTATTGTATAATGTTTGTTTGGTCAGTTCAAAGACAACATATATTCGTTGCGGTACCGTTCCACCCATTCAGATATTTAATGCAACTACAATTCATAAGTTTGATAGTTACCGTCTCGGTGGTCTAGTTAGCTATGGCGCCTACCTGAAATGTGGGAGACTCGGGTTCGAACCCCGATCGGGATGGATTTTTTTACTTCTGAATTGTATTAAATATTAACATTTCCACCCAAGGGAGTGTTTCCCGACCAACCAAATCGGAAAAAACTTACAAATAATTTCAATATTTCATAATTTTGAACCAGCAATTTGTTATTCGTTATTTTATTAAACTATTATTTTGTTGTATGAGCGAAGCGAAGACTTCAATTTCACTGACCCCCAAAAAATTTAGCTCGGGTGTTTTTTTTGTTTTGTTTTTTTTTTGTTTTTCTGTCTGTTTGTTCGCTCTCTACCGGGCAAACGGCATATGCGATCTTGATGAAAATTTGACAGGACCTTCGAAATCTCTGAACTTAGACTTGCTACGTTTTTGGGTACAATCGAAGAAATATTTCTCATGAATATCGTACTTTTACGATTTTTTTCGATTTTTAGTGCGATATTTTCGTGACATTTTGGCCGATTTTGACCAAACGGGTGGGGCTACAACGTTCATATTTCACATGGACATTAAAGTAATGGTGATGTAGTACATTTTGAAAAAAAAAGTTGAAAAAGTTAGCCAGAATCTATAGAAATAGAGCTTTTAATATAAGTTTTTTGATTTTTTGTGCGATATTTTCGTGCCATTTGGGCCAATTGTGACCAAAACGGGTGGGCTACAACGTTCATATTATACATGGACATTAAGGTTATGGTGATGTAAAACCCTTTTTGAAAGAAAAAATTGAAAAGTTAGCCAGAATCCATAGAAATAAAGCTTTTAATATAAGTAGTTTACGGTAAATATTACCAATTGACAAGAAACAATAGAAACTTGACAACAGTCACCAACAATGCGTAGGCAACAAAACAAAGCACTTGCAAAAGTAAAGATATCCCACGCAAACTAAAAACTTTAAAAAGCTCATCCATCAACGCGGCGGGACTTTAGCGTTTTCCTAGTTTTAGTATTATTTGTATTTCGTGTTATTGTTTTAATGTAATAGTTGTTGCTAAAATGATGTTTTACTTGGCGCCGTACCCCTGGCAAGTTTTGATAACATATAGAACTTTGAAAAGAACAAATTGTGCATTGACAACATCGCGTTAACTATATTTTATTAAAAGCTTAATTTCCAGAACTATTTACTTAGCTTATGAAAACAATACATCACAAAACACACATAAGACTTGTCATCCTGTCGTGTCCATGTGTGTGTGTGTCATGTCGTGTCATCCCCGGCGCTGACACCCGTCTTTGGAGGATGTCTCCAGCAATACTTCTCGCTGGAGCGAAGGATCCTTCGCCGCATCGCGCGGCTTCCTCCGATGACGCGGAATGAAGACGTGTATATACCCAAACCGGCGTCGGTGTGGTCCATGAGCCAGCTAATCCAAACCCTCCCCCCCCCCGGGGCGGAAGGTTTGAAAGTGGTTTCGAGAAGCTATTTATATTACATTTTGATTTTCACTTGTTAGCCATCATGACTTTGGTGAGGTACCCACCAGGGGTGACCAAACATTTTTGCCCCGAAATTAAAACAATTTATTTAGAGCCAACTATAGGCAAATGGTCTGGTTTTTCTTCATAATATCATTTCAATTAAATATTGCGAATTTTAGAAATAAACTTTAGCATTAATATCAGCAATATCATTACTATATCCAGAGATAGCACCCTATGCTGTTTTGGACAACATGAAAATTTTTTGTTCCCTCTATGGGCATGTGACTATTCAAATGAAAGGTCTTGATGAGTAGATTAAAAATATGTAATTTTATGTATATGTTAATCATGCATTTTGGGTCAAATTTGTCAAAAAACACTCGAAAAACCTCGCTGTGGGAAGCCGCATGCCGTAATCTTAAAATATGGTCACACCGTTTGATGTTTTGTTTATGTTTAGTTTGAATAAATATAATTAGCATAGTTTTTATGTATTTCGATCAAAAACTATGTATTTGTTTAATTTAAATTATTTAAAAGTTCCGAAAATTTTGTATTATTTATGCAACTACAGAATAAATTGCATGTATACAACTTTTTTTTTCGTTGAAATATTCTATATAAGTGTTCTGTATAATAAGATAAATTAAATTAATTAACTGAATCATTTAGTCTTAAAGAGGCAATCGGTATTGAGCAAAGATAAACATATTAAGCTGGCTACCAATATAGGTACAATTTGTCTGTACAAATCCGTACAATACAAATTATAATTTACAAAATATCTACAAAAGTTAATAGTTTATATTACTTTTGATTATGTTATAAGTTAGATGCATATTATTTTTCATCAATAAATTTCAATTAATTGATGAATATAATAATACATTTAACTCAAAAGGACCAGTTTATTATATACTGGCATTATTTTGTTGTGTTATTTGTAGCAACATTATAAAATGCTCATAAGCAGGTTATTATATACAAAATCTTTTACTGACAACATTTTAGTAACCGCGCTGTCCAAATAAATGATGTTATTATATTATTATTTACTCATATTTTCTTGCTTAGTGTTAATTGGCCATAAAAACATTAGTGGTCCTTTGTGTCGAATTATCATTTAACTCGGGTACTAGATTAACGCCCACTGCGACCCTGCATCAAAACTGATAATAATCACCTCAAAAAAGGAATAAGATTGTGGGTTTTATTTATTTATTTATTTAACGTCTCCTATTCAGTTAAAAAACTGATTTACAATTATTGTGCGTGTGTGCTTTACGCATATTAGGCAGATATCTAAGTAGAAATAGTGAGGCGAGCGACAGTAGACACAGATTACTTCTATTGATAGTTAGCTTCGTTCATCATTCAAATTATCAAATTGTGCACATTTATATAATTTATCTATATATTTTTGTATAATTAATGACAGATTTTATTTTTGACGTGAGGTCTTACATATTTTTCATTTCGCTAAATATATTTTCCCGCTTTGGCTTCTATTATGGACACACCTAGTAGGGTTTCTCAACAAAACCCATTTAGGGTTATTCGGTTACAAGTGGACATCACAGAATACCATGCAATAAGCCATTATGCATAAATATTTGTACCATTACATTGCTATTAAAAGTGTGGCATAATGCTACCTACCACTGGTATTTAGCATTACAAGTCTTGTAAACGACAAGTTGAATAAATATAGGGTTGCATCTTAGTTGATCCCCTAGTATAATTCAAACTTTATACAATATTTTAATGTCTAGTAACATGATTTACATAATTTCTCATGTTCTTTAATCTATACTCAATGCTAATATGCAGCATTTTAAACTATTTTAAAAATAAAAATAAATCCCATGTTTTATATACAAATACAATCAACTTGAAAACCCATTGTGGGTATACCCACCAACATATTGAGCGTTAACAAGTCACATCTAAAACATAGCGGCTATAGTGATTATTATTATACATTTGTTCTTGCCACACCAACCAAAGTGGATTAATTCGGTCATAAATGGCATTCAATTTAATGCTGCTAGATTTAAAATATAGATTTCATCGTTTGTACAACCCTACAAAGTAAAATAATAATTTAATTAGACCACAAGTCGATAGGGTACAACGCAAAATGTCAATGTTTGGTTCATTTACGAGCAAAATTAGTAATTTATTATTGTTTATGCGGTGAAATTAATTTACTTCTGGTGGGTATACCCACCAAAGTAATGGCAGCTTACAAGCTTAAATATAAACTCAATGTATAAAAGTATCTTAAATTACCTTTAGACCTTCCGCCCTGCGTACGGGGAGTTTTACGAAGACCGCTTACGATCGAAATTTAATATTTTTCATTTTTACAGTGGGTACTTTGGTCGCCCCTGGTGGTTACACCCACTAAAACCATGACGAATAACAAGCGGAAATCAAAAGTCAATACATAAAAGTACCTAAAACCACCCTCATACCTTCCGCCCTGCGTAGGAGAGTTTTACAAAGACCCCTTTGCAACCAAAATGTATTATTTTTCATTTTTACAGTAAGTATTCTGGTCACCCCTGGTGGGTACACCCATCAAAACCGTGACAAATAACAAGCAGAAATCAAAAGTCGATATATAGATGTACCTTAAACCACCCTTAGACCTTCGGCCCAGATGTGTGGCAGGTTTAGGAAAGTCCATTTACGATAGAAATTGAAAATTCTTTATTTTTTCGGTAGGTACTTTGGTCATCCTTAGTGGGTACACCCACCCAAACCATAATGTCTTACAAACTTAACTCAAATTTGATATATTTAAATGCGTCAAACCACC
Organism: Sweltsa coloradensis; assembly: GCA_024449915.1. Classification (NCBI taxonomy): domain Eukaryota; kingdom Metazoa; phylum Arthropoda; class Insecta; order Plecoptera; family Chloroperlidae; genus Sweltsa; species Sweltsa coloradensis. The sequence continues at coordinate 24,570 of JAMZAV010005231.1, forward strand.
CTTAGACCTTCCGCTCTGCGTAGGAGGAGGTTTGTGAAGGCCCCATTACCACCGAAAATTATTATTTTTTGTTTTTACAGTGGGTACTTTGGTCACCCCTGGTGGATACACCCACCAAAACCGTGATAACTAACAAGCGAAAATCAAAAGTCAATATATAAAAGTACCTCAAACCACCCTTAGACCTTCCGCCCTGCGTAGGGGGTGGTTTGTGAAGGCCCCATTACAACCGAAAATTATTTTTTTAATTATTTTTACAGTGGGTACTTTGGTCACCCCTGGTGGGTACACCCACCAAAACCGTGATGGCTTACAAGCGGAAATCGAAAGTCAATATATAAAAGTACCTAAACCACCCTTAGACTTACCGCCCTGCATAGGGGGAGGTTTGTGAGTGCCCCATTACCACCGAAAATGATTATTTTTTATTTTTACAGTGGGTACTTTGGTCACCCCTGGTGGGTATACCCATCAAAAACCGTGATGGCTACAAGCGGAAATCGAAAGTCAATATATAAAAGTACCTAAAACCACCATCAGACCTTCCGCCCCGGGGTGGGGGGTGGGGGGTGGGGGGGGGAGGTATACCTACAGTTGGCTCAAAGTCTAGTGGTATCAGCGCTCGACTCGACACCCTCGCAGGGGCTTACATGCAACGTCTTCACGCAGGCGGCAAGTTTGACCTTCACGACCTCGTTTCGCGTCCTCGAGCCTTCAGACCGTTACCCCGCTTCAAGTACCCTTATCCGCCTTTTGCCTTTCAATTTGTCTAACTTTATAAATGTCATGTTCTCTTGTTGTCTTTCATGTACTGTTAATCTTGTAAATCTGTAATCACTGTGTCAGGCTACAGAGGACCACACTTGCCCTGCATTAGTCTTCCTGCCCTATGGGCAGGTAAAATTCAATAAAATAAAATAAATGTAGTTTTGTTGTTGATTTCCAGTGTGTGTTGTCCGTTTTGTTATGTTGTTGTTTGAAATATTACGTTTTTAATTAATAATATCAAGGTGCACGTTAGGCGCCGCAGCCAAGCCGCGGTGCGCTACACACTCAGGCACCTTATACAGCAAGCAGAGTTGGGGTGTTTTCGAAGTGTCACCCATGCAGTCATCATGAAAAGTGAAATGAACTTAAAACTGTCATAATCGGGAGGATAAAGGTACCTGACAACACCTGCCAAATTTTATTGCGGTATGATTATTACTTCTGGGTGAAAAAATGGGTTGAAACATGCACAAAATCACTTAAATATGTTCGCTATACTTGCTACTACTTGCTACTGTCTAATTCGTCAGTAGCGATTCTGCCCAAACGGGTGGGGCTACAACGTTCATATTTTACATGCACATTAAGGTAATAGTGATATAATGTCTTTTGAAAGAAAAAGTTGAAAATGTTTAGAGGAAGGCATCTAAATCAAGGTTTTATTAAAGGGGTATTTAACCGCTAAACTCAAAAAATATATTTCATTCAGGCTAACTAGTTATGAATTAAGAAACTAACAGACAAAAATTTGGGTCCACCATTGACCCCCAAAAAATTGTCAAACTTAGTATTTTTTAAGCTAGGTCCCATCGACAAAAATCTCCCATAAGAAATAACATGGGGACGATTTTTATGCCCCGTGACCTTGGAGGATTTTGATCCAAAAAATATTGGCCATTATTGACGTACTTCAAAGCTCTTTTCTGTAAATCCTCTATATATTGTTTTGTAATTTGGGCAAGTGGTTCAATCAAAATATGCAGATTATCAAGAAAGAGTGTGATTTTGGAATGCATATTTTTGCGTGTTTGAGAGTATATTTGTGCCCAGTTTCAAGACACGATGTTACAAAGGGCCATTTTAGATTGGTATGATGCTCTCTAGTATCTATGTGGAACAAAAAAGATGCAGGTTAAAGCCGATTTAAGAAATTTCCCAAAACGCCAATTTTCGCTGTTTTCTTGATCAAAAAAAAAAGAAAAATTCCAATAAAATCACAGTTACAAGATATAATTTTTTAAACGGTCATTTTAGTGTAGTATTATGCTATAGATTATGTGGTAAAAAATTATTTTTTGGGTTAAAAGCCCCTTTAAAAGTGAGAAAAACCAAGTGTTCCGGGTGACGTGCGATAATTATTCAATTTTTGTCACTCATTTGCTATGGAATTTAAAACAGTAACGAGATCCCAAGTATACAAAAAAAACACCTTCGGGAGTGATTCCCGATTAATGAAATTGAGAAATAAACTAACACATATATTTAAAAAAAGAATAATTGCAAATAAAATTTTGCTTAACTTTGGAACGTTGGAGTCACGGGGCAAAGTGTATTTTTTTCGTAAGCTTGGCTCTTCTTAGAAATCTCAATGCTTTTGTGTGTAAAAGATTTGGCTGTATTTTTACAAGTTCTTTGTATGCGAGGAATATAAGATAACAGTAACTGTTTTTAATATCAAATTATTTGAATGACCAAACATTGAGAGATTGTAGCGTCTTTGAACAATGAAGAAGATAGGCAATCCGGTTCAGACTAATATTATGCCAGAGTGTTCTCTCTAAAAGAGTTGAGACGAGTTTGATCTTTGAAATGAGATTTACAACCAAACCCAGCTCTTTGAGCGGAGATTGGGTAGACTTTGAAGACCAAAGAGCTCAACGCTGCAAAGATATTGACGAGAAAGTAATTATTGAGAAAACCCGTCACCAAGGTTTATAAACCCATAAGAAGCTGTTGATGAGTCTGAGAAAGACTCGAGTTACAAAGATAATTAAACTTCGGCTTTCGAAAGGGGATACTTAAAAGAATGAGAACTAAGTACTTTTATTCCAATTTGAATTTGAATTAACTCCGCTTTATTCTCAAATTACGTCGTTTTTCAGTGTTTGAGGTGGCACAAAATAATATCAAAGCTTTTTGCGTTTGAGAAACAACGTTTCAAAAGTCGTGTTTTAGTGTTGACAGCTTACTTCTGCAGAAAGTATTTAAACACCAGTCAGGAATTCAGGAATTAACCGTTATTAAACAAAACAGTTAACTAGGAAAACGCTAAAGTCCATCGCGTTGTGAGCGAGCACCGGTACGTGCACACGACCCCGAGTACGACATTCCCATAATGTTACATACCAATAGTCTTTAAGGTCTTGACCGATTTAGCTGAAAATTTGTAAAATAGGAGAGATGTTGTACTTATTGATCCTGCAAAATTTCATAACGATCGGAACATTTTTATTTATTTATTTTTTTATTTTTTTTTAAATTTTTTATAACCAACGATCGGATTTTGTTCAAAAACAATACAGCAACCCGCCTAGGAGGTATGTACATGTGTGCAAAATTTCAGGTCGATCAGAGAAACGGTGCGACCTGTACCGAAGCAGTAACAGGAAAAAAAACAGACATTCGAGCCATAAGAGTCAAGTGGAGACGCTCGCTAGGCTCGCTCAATTAATTTGTTGGTGTAACTAGGAAAACGCTCAGTTGGACGCGTTGTTGAGCGAGCACCGGTACGTGCAACATGACCCGAGTGCGACATTCCCATAAGGCCCACCACACAGTGTAGGCCTAACTGGATATTGATATTGGACACTGGTATACTATTGCAACTTCTTTGCATTGTACTAATTCACGTCATGCCTTCTAAAGTTTATATTAGTATCATCACTGCATCCTTCATTTTTAACATAATTTTTCGAATTATGATTACCAATAAGTCTTTAAGTTCTTGACCGATTTAGCTGAAAATTTAGAAAATTGGAAAGAACGTTGTACTTATTGACCCTTCAAATTTCATAACGATCGGAACATTTTTATTTTTTTATTTTTTTATTTTATTTTTTATTTTTTATAACCAACGATCGGATTTTGTTCAAAAAACTATACAGCAACCCGCCTAGGTGGTATGTACAAGTGTGAAAAATTTCAGGTCGATCAGAGAAACGGTGCGACCTGTATCGAAGCAGTAACAGAAAAAAACAAAAAAAAAACAAAAAAAAAAAACAGACATTCGAGCCATAAGAGTCAAGTGGAGACGCTCGCTTCGCTCGCTCAATTAACCGGGCATGAGGGGGGGGGGGGGGGAGGGGGCATGATAATATTGAACACTGTCACACAATCACAGTCCATAGTTGAATTTTGTAATTTATATGGATTCCATAGCAGTAAAACTTTTATTTTTAAACAAGCTCTGCCTTCACATTAAGGTAGCCTTAAGACAAAGAATAACAAAAATTTAAATTTATTTATATTTTAACAAATTACATTTAACAATATGTAAAAGTTACAGATTATGAAAAATGAAATGAAGTGAAAACTGAAGTGTGAAGTATGATTTGATTGAACACATACTGATTTATACTTGTTACTTCTTGCTTTGTAGTACAGGGCCGTTGTGATATGACCCACGCATTCAAAAAAACAAGCAGGGACCGCTTGGGATTTATTAAGGTGGGTCTCCTGAACATCCCCAACAGAATCCCAAAAAATCCGGTTGCGGGTTATCCGCCATTTTGAAAATCAATTTTCAATTTTTCAATTTTGTCGAAGAATGAAAAATTAGCTATATTGAGTGAAGTATTGGACCGAAATAGCTCAAATTTGTTTTAAATTGTTTTCAAAGAAACGATTAAAGCATTTGGTGCGCCCTGCTTTGATTATCTGGCGACCTACGGCCCATGATGGAAACTTTTACTCTTTTTCTTTCAATTATTGGAATAGTTTGCGCATATTTATCAATATAAGTAGAAACTAACGATCCGATGAAAAATTTTGTTTCAAATAAAAGTTGTAGAGCATGAAAAAAACACCCATTTCATATTCTGGACTGTCTTCGTAGATAACAATGGCCGAACGCTACATGACAAGCAATACAATTGTGCGGTGAGCAGTGTCAGATGATAGCTCGATGCTCTATCACTAGCGCTGTCCCTGGCCATAAGTCTCGTATGAATTTCGACCTCTATAGATTTTCTCCTTTGATCCTGTTAGGGTATACCTTAAGGATAAACAATCTTGGGTAAACCTCTGGCATCCCGGACCTAAGTTTATTTTTACGACTCCATCTTCTTTTGGGCATACGAGAAGTGCACGCACTTGGTTTTCATACATTTTACATACTTTTGACAACATGTGTAATAAATCTGACTTTATATTTGGATTCTCCAACAAATTTCTAATTAAAGTGATTTGAATTTGCCAATTTGGTCATCCTGGGAACATTGTGGGATTATTTTTAGGGAAATACATATTATTATTAGTCCTGCATAAAGGTGCATTATCGTCAAATTGTGCGTTCATGATAGACATATAAAATTTGGCACCCAGTATACGAAAATGTAATTGGATAATTGACTATATAGGGCAATCTCATTATTGCCCCACGACAACGACACCAATGACGGCCATTTTACAAGGTGGTCACAAAACTTATTTGTGAAATTTATGACAGAATGTTGAAATTTGGTACACACTTATAACATGTCATTGAAAAATGACTGTTAAACAGGGCCATGTCAAACTAACTAAGACAATGGCACCAATGGTGGCCATTTTAGAAGATGCCGACACACATTAATATGAACCACGTAAATTTTATGATAGAATCTTGTTATTTGGTACACACATAGGGCACTTCATTGAAAAATGTCATATTTATGTGTTATATCAATACTTTTTAAAAAACAATGTGGTATGGATCCGCTATCGCGTATCTTGATAAGTTGCTATGGCATTAAAAACTACCAATAATACTGCTTATAATAATTCACTTGTGTTATCCTTTTACACTGTAGGCAATTATGACAAGTTTCTATAATTACACTATATTGTTTGAATGTTTATGCATTTTAAATGCGCCTAGCCCGCGAGAAATCGATTTAAACACAAAATTACTGTTTTCGATGTTCATGAAAGCTTCCATAAGTATTTTTTTTAAAAAAACAGTTCTGGGAAATTAAATTTTGCATTTACCCGGATAAGGGTTTTTCCATTGTTGGTATTTTGAAATTTTCTCAAAAATGCTATATTTGACTGTTCATTGTTAAGCACTAAATTGCATTTGAGGAAAAATTCTTTCTACACACATTGAATTGACTTAGATAACGATCCGATTACAACCAAATTTGTAATCCAATATGGCTGATAATTCCTAATATCCACAACATCTAAGTGAATGATGTAACAAAAGAGTGTAAAAACAGCACGAAAAGAGTATTCATATTGTGGATATTAGGAATTATCAGCCATATTAGATTAAAACTTTGGTTGTAATCGGATCGTTATTTAAGTCATTTCAATGTGCGTAGAAAGAATTTTTTCTCAAATGCAATTTAGTGCTAAACAATGGACAGTCAAATATGGCATTTTTGAGAAAATACCAACAATGGAAAAACCATAATTCCGGGTAAATGCAAAATCTAATTTCGCAGACCTTATTTTTTTAAATACTTATGGAAGCTTTCATGAACATCGTAAAACAGTAATTTTGAGTTTAAATCGATTTCTCGCGGATTTATCAAACATAGTTTGATGCTGGGCGCATTTAAAATGCATAAACATTCAAAACAATATAGTGTAATTATAGAAACTTGTCAATAATTGCCTACAGTGTATAAGGAAAACAAGTGAATTATTATAAGCAGTATTATTGGTAGTTTTTAATGCCATAGCAACTTATCAAGATACGTGATAGCGGATCCATATCACATTGTAAAGTATTGACATAACACATAAGTATGACATTTTTCAATGAAGTGCCCTATGAGTGTACCAAATAACAAGATTCTATCATAAAATTTACGTGGTTCATAATAAGTGTTGTGTCGGCCATCTTCTAAAATGGCCGCCATTGGTGCCATTGTCTTAGTTTAGTTTGACATGGCCCTGTTTAACAGTCAATTTTCAATGACCAAATTTCAGCATTCTGTCATAAGTTTTCAAAAATATGTTTGTGGCCACCTTGTAAATGACCGTCATTGGTGTCGTGGGCAATAATGAGATTGCCCTATATAGTCAATTAATTATCCATTACATTTTCGCATACTGGGTGCAAAATTTTATATGTCTATCATGAAACGCACAATTTGACGAAAATAAATCACCTTTTTGCAGGACTAATAATAATATGTATTTCCCTATAAATAATCCCACAATGTTCCCAGGATGACCAAATTGGCAAATTCAAATCATTTAATTGAAAATTTGTTGGAGAATCCAAATATAAAGTCAGATTTATTACACATGTTGTCAAAAGTATGTAAAATGTATGAAAACCAAGTGCGTGTACTTCTCGTATGCCCAAAAGAAGATGGCGCCGTAAAAAACTTAGGCCCGGATGCCAGAGGTTTACCCAAGATTTTTTTATCCTTAAGGTATACCCTAACAGGATCAGAAGAGAAAATCTATAGAGGTCGAAATTCATACGAGATTTGGCCAGGGACTGCGCTAGTGATAGAGCATCGAGCAATCATCTGACACTGCTCACTACACAATTGTATTGCTTGCCATGTAGCGTTCGGCCATTGTTATCTACGAAGACAGTCTAGAATATGAAATGGATGTGTTTTTTCATGCTCTACAACTTTTATTTGAAACAAATTTTCATCGGATCGTTAGTTTCTATTTTATTTTAATAAATATGTAAAAACAATTTAGATAACTTTTTAAAAAGAGAGTAATAATTTGAATCAAGTCAATCAAGTCGCCAGTGAATCAAAACAGGGCGCTCCAAACGCGTAATTATCAAACAACCGATTCTTATCAAAATTTTTAAAAAAAAAAACAATTTTGAGCTATTTCGGCCCAAATACTTACTCAATATCGCTAATTTTCCATTCTTCAAAAAACTAAAAAATCTGAAAATTGATTTTAAAAATGGCGGATAACCCGAAAGGATTTTTTGGGATTCTTTTGGGGGATTTTCGGGAGACCTCCCTGAAAAATTTTCCAAAATGGTCCCTGCTTTTTTTTTTGAATGCGGGGGTTAAGGCCAAAAGGCAAATTGCACTGTCTATTGGCCGTATAGGGATTTCAAACAATCAAAATAACTTCTTAAAAGAAAGGGACCCCAAATTTAAAAATAAAATTTGCAATGTCTAAAACGTTTGAAAAATTTAACAAAAAAAAAGATACTTTTCCTTTGTCCTATTAAGATTATCTTTTCATTTGTAATTAAAAAGTTTGAAGATATTTTCGATATTTCAATCTAGATAATTTAAAAAATTTTGTGACATTAAAATCAAAAAAATTTTGTTACATAATATTTAAAATAGATACAAATCATAAAGGAAAATAAAAAATATTTTAAATTAGAACATTTCAGATTTACAGAAATGCTATAATAAATTTTAAATGTCTTTATATATACAAACATTAATTCACTACAAAAACAAGTCTATTGGAAAAATTACAAACGAGAAATTTTTTGGGAAATTAAAATTTTTATCTGTCACGATCAAATTCCTCCCCCCCCCCCCCCCCCCCACTGACTTGAAAAAAAAGGGTTTATTTTCAGATTTAGTTTTTTTAATCACTGGCACCCTCATTTAATATTAATAAATAAATGTTTCCCAAATTTCGCCGGGATCCCAGGGGAAAGAGCAGACTGTGCCAGCGCCGATCCTGAATAAGTCAAGTTAGGACCCGAACCAGTCACTAGAGTCGATACTGTGTTTCCAGATGTGACAATACGTGTTTGTTTGCTCAAGTCTTTGAAGAGAAGGAAAAAGTAGTGAGTTTTGAAGGATGTACGATAAAAGATTCGTGTTTACATGAGGATTGAAGTTTGGATGATCGAGATATTTTTGTTGATAAAAATATTGAAGAACAGTTGTTTTTTTATTTACTGGGAAAAACCCCATGTTAACAATTTGGGACCCATGTTTTGAAAACCCCTTCCTTCCTACCTAAGGCGGGATTGACAGCATGGGTCTTTCCTCCCTAGCCTTTACCAAGGCTAGAGTACCATTATGGCATTATACAGTTGCCTTATCAAACTAAATCAAAACCTTATTAGGTTTCCCCTAGTTTAAAAATCGGCCAGTCCATAGTGAAAAAAAAATCATTTTAATTTAGCTGTAAATATTCTTTCCCCAAACCGAAATTAATTAATTTTTAATGTGAGATTGAAAACCCCCTTTTACGTGTAAGATGCGACCTTGCTATCCATTGGGTTTAAAAATGGCCAATTCTAATATTTAAGGTGGTATGGGTACCAAATTTTTTTTTTCGTGAGGACATGGCCGGGTTTGTCTAGGGAACTCCAGTATCGTGTATCCTTTTATATCAAACAAGTTAAAAACAAATGTTCCCGGGTACTCAAATCTCTCTTTCTCTCTTCTCTCTAGCATTAATTTTCAATACTTTTTCTCAAACCATACCTTCAAACAACATAGATCTAGATCAGGTATCAGTTAACATTTCCAACCCATAGAACCAATCTTCTTTTCCCCTTTTTTACAAAAAAATGTATTTGGGCTGGGGAAAATCTCCCCAAACCGCATCAGGGATGTTAGGAATTAGTTACGCATTTCAAGCGTAAAGTAATCAACATTTCTGAGTAATTATAATTAAATTGCATCTATAAACATCAGCCGCTCAGCCTTTGTTAATGAGATAATGCATAGCGCAAACCCTCCTGCTCACTTTTATTTCGCACCAAAAACGCTAAACCATATTAATTTTGTACTTTTTTGTAATGGAGAATGAAAGTTTCAACTATTGTAGATTACATAAATAGATTTAAAGCCACAATTTGATAACATTACCATATACCTAGAAAATTTTTACTTTGCAATAATGTTATCCTAATGTATTATTACTTTAGTTTGTTTTTGTTATTTTAGTATGATGTTAACTTTTTTTCTTTAAAATTTACATTTTTCTTGTGATCATAGCATTTATTTTTTTCTTATTTTATGAAACCCGTAATTTCGTGATTTTTTGAATTAGGAAGGGTTGGATGGAAGAGAAGGCTTAAAAAAGGCTTTAAACCCCCCATCAATCAAATCAAAAAAAATCAAATAAATCAAATCAAAACAAATCAAATCAAAACAAATCAAATCAAAAAAATCAAATCAAATCAAATCAAATCAAATCAAAAAAATAAATCAAAACAAACAAATCAAAACAAATCAAATCAAACAAATCAAATCAAATCAAATCAAAACAAATCAAATAAATCAAATCAAATCAAACAAATCTCTTCTCTTTCTCTCTCTCTCTTCGAATTTTTTAACACGATTTGAAAACCAAATGTTTGCAAAGAGATTTTTTTATTTACAAGAACCACCTACATTAAAAGAAGACATAAAAAAGATAAGTTCAAATGTCTTCGAGTATTGAGTTTTGCGACAAGGACGAACAAACACAACCATTTTTTACCTTCGAGTCTGTTATTGGCGACCCCACAGTTTCAACAATATATTATATAAAACCTGAAATATTGTGACCAGGTAACCTAATATCATGAGACATGACACTTAACTTCTGACTCAAATATGCTGACCGAGACCGACTTTTTTTGTATTCAAATTTTGTGCCTCGTTTGGGCTTGTGGTTAGCGTATCTGCTTCCAATAAGGAGGGCCCGGGTTCGATTCCCGTTATAAGTTTTTTAAATTCGTTTGGACTGAAGTCTATCAGTTCTTTTTTAGGAATTTTTAAACGTGACCCTTTTAGCCATCTACATAAGGCACAAAAAAAATTTAAAGTTGTTCTGAATCGGTTTTTTGATTCTGGCGTTGCTCCGTGGGTGTTGCCCCCCCCCTGTCCATAAAACCCCTGATTGCTATTTTTATTATAAAAAAAAACGATCGCTCATCGCGATACGTCGAGGCCCACAGTATTGTTTGGTTTACTGCCTCTCACTGAAAATCGTTATATTGTGTACACTTAATACGATTTTTAAAATTTATTTATTTATTTGTTTTTTTCGGGAAACTTTGGGATAGATTCACTCACAGTTTAAATTAAGTTTGTGCCTCATTTTTTGTGAAAATGAAAATTTCCCTTTTATTGATTGGAAACTTGGTCTTTTTGTGCTTTTTGTTTTTTGTACATTTGAAAAATTCTGTTTTATGGTTTTTTGGTTTTTTGGGTAAATTTGTAAATTTTCCCTTTTTGTGGTTAGAAAATTTTAAAATTTGGTAATTTGAAATTTGGTATTTAGTAAATTTGTTTTTTTGGAACGATTTATACAAAAAAATTTGGGGTATTAAACGTGTAAAAGTTATGAATCACGTTTTGCCTTTTTTTTTTTGCTTTAAAATTCCCGCCAAAGAGTGTTTCAACGGGGGGATTCTGTGCGCGCGTTCCGACAAAACTCGTGCGACAGTCAGCTGTAAATTATTCATCCTAACTACATTCAGACGGCGAAAAAGGCATTAGAGATGCTAGCAATTTACAATGGGGGGTGTTAAAAAGTTGCGAAATAAGGGGAAAGCTGAAATAGAAAAAACCTGAGCCCGATACCGACAGTTGTATAGAAAAATGTGACGTTGGGAAGGTTTTAGTAAGAAACGCTGATGGTCGTCAAGGGGGGGGGAGGGGGCCCCCACGAAGTGAGAGCTACCTATAGTTTAGGGTGGAAATATACTTAGTAAACAATTATTACACCCACGGGGGTTTCCCGACTAACCAGATCGAGAAAAACAAATAAATAAAAAAATATAAAACTGTAGACAAAGTTGCAATTTTTCCAATGTGACAATTAGAAAAGCTCAAAATCAAGATTTTCGAACGATTTTAAGTATTTCACAATTTCTTATGCGTAATTAAAAAAGTAAGCTAGGTAATTTGATTTTGTTTTATATCTTATTCGATATTATAAAATATTATACGAAAAAGTGTCCTATATTTGCCCCAACGAAAGAATGCAGATCCCTTGGGTAGGGGTGGGGGTAGAATGAAGCGCGGAAAATGGAATGGCCTTTGTGTATAAAAGAAATATCTTTTACCAACGCAAGAAAAAATTATCTTGCTAATCCCCAGAGCCCTTCGTGGGCAAAATCCACGCTGATAAAATTTGACAGTTTATGTTTTTTGGGGGAAAACAATTTCGAGCCACCTGCATTCTTTCGTTGGGACCTATGGAATTTCTTATTTCTCGATATCGATTTTTCCCGTTTTCCGCCTTCAACGATATCCTAATTAAACATCTAAGTTTTTTTTACTATAATTTATTTTACTTGCGAGAAGATAATTGACGCCCGATAAATGACAATAAGGTTAGACTGAATGCATAAAATTTTTAAAAAAAAAGTATAAATAAGTTTATACATAAAATTTTTAACTCTTGAAATCTTTATTAAAATTTTAAAAATGTTTTTACAAAAATGTTTTTTTGTAAGTTTTATCCCTTTGAATGAAAAAAAATCGGAATCATTTACATTTTTTTAAGTATTTTGTTTATATTATTTTTTATAATGAAAAAAATTAAAAAACCGTAAAATTGGGGGCGATTTTTTCATTCAAAAGGGGTAAAATTTGCAAAAAAAAAACAAACTTTTTGTAATAGCATTTGATTTTTTATTTTTAAAAATGATTTCAAGCGTTAATGATTGTATTGGATAAGTTTATTTTTACTTATTAATTAAATATTTTTATGACATTCTAGCCTAATTCTTAATGTCAATCATCGGGGGTGAGCACCGGAAACGAAATTATAGAATTCAATTTGCTACATACAAAAAAAACCCGCTCTCAAGAGAACAAAGTGTCCAACTCGCAATAAATGTAATATAACTTGTTTTTCCGGGGTGTTTTTAATCATATCTAGGGGACACACGTTTTTAGTTTTTCATTTGTAGTCGAAGCATTATACGTATTGAATTTCACCAAAATATAAAGTAATCACAATCTACTATTAAAGTTACTTTTTTAGAGTGCCCCACGTTCGCTCACAAAATTTTTTATTTGTGCATGTGTGTAGCCCTTTATTATTGTGTGAGTAATTAATTAGAGTATGCATATTTTAGTATTATCTAATGGAATGCTTTTTATAAGGTCAAAGTTGCACGGTGATATTTTAATCGCCATTTGCACGGAATTACAGCAGTTAAAAATATTGTTTACCGTAATGCTTATATTAATTATACTCATTTGAAATTGCGTGACATTTATTCATTGCGAATGAATTAAACTAGAATAAGAATCATGGTCAAGGATTTATGGGTCATTCAAGGACACTTACTTTTGGATTTCATTCAGGGTAATAAGATCACGTGCATCTTTAAAATATTTCTGTACTCATGTTTTTCCACTGTAAATGATATCGCACAAGAAAATAACATCATGTTATGTGAACGTTTTAGAAATAAAATTTATACTCTGTATTTAAAACTGTTTAAAATACTATGTAGGACATCTTTCCCGGTTTAATTTACAATGTAAAGTTTCAAAGAAGTGAAGCAATATTATAACGATAGAATGTCATGTAAAGAGAGTAGAAACCCGTGGGGTAAAGTATGGTTTGCGAAGAACCTATTCTGACGAGGGCCCGACGGTTTTTAGGGGAGAGGAGTTTGTTTTCAAGATATGACGCCAGCCCCGTTTTGAAACTTGCCCGTCTTTAGGTGACTTCGTAGAATAGTCTAAAGTAGAGTTAGCAAGACTTAAACACCCTTAAGGCTAACAAGTTTAAACAAGGAGAGAGATTTATGATGGCCTGAGGTGTTTTGAGATCGACCACAGACAGACAGACAGACAGACAGACCAGACAGACAGACAGACAGACAGACAGACAGACAGGACAGACAGACAGACAGACAGCGACAGACAGAAGACAGACAGACAGACAGACAAAACAGACAGGACAGGCAGACAGACAGACAGACAAAAACACAGACAGACAAACAGACAGACAGACAGACAGACAGGACAGACTCTAGCGTGATCCGTATTCTCAACAGGTGTGGCTTGTTGTTCGCAGATAAGATAACATATAGGTCATGCTATAGCGCGTGCCATGGAAATCATAATGTTACGCCTATCTGAAAATCGTTAGCATGTATCGATGTTGATGATCGTTGGAAGCATGTATTACATTTAAACATGCTCGGGGATATCATAAGGCTTTGAGTGCAGCTCACACGAGAGCTATCGTGACGACCATTTGATTGTATAAGGATTGCAAGGCGGTGATAAGGGTGAATTAAACAAACATAATTTAAACTGGCGCGTAATAAAGTTGGGAATAGGGCACGCGAGACCGAGTCTCATAATCTAAATCAAATAATAATTACTTAAAGTTTCATGCACTGGGGAAAACGCAAAGTCCCCCCCGCGTTGATGGAGAGCTTTTTTAAAGTTTTATTTGCTTTGGGTATATTTACTTTGCAAGTGCTTTGTTTTGCGCCTAGCATGTGGGTGATTGTTGTCAATTTTTTCTATGTTTATTGAAAATTTGGTTTTTTTACCGTAAAAAAACTTTAAAAGTTTCTTTCTAGGATTCGGGCAGTTTTTTAAACTTTTTTTTTAAAAGGTACTAATCACCAAAACCTTAATGTCCATGATAATATAACTTTTGACCCCCACCCGTTTGGTCAAAATTTGGCCCAAAAAGCCCCCAAAAATATCGTACAAAAAATAAAAAAAACTTATTTTAAAAAGCTTTTTTTTTCTATAGATTCTGGCAACTTTTTCAACTTTTTTTTTTCAAAAAGCAATCTCCCTTTCCCTTTAAAATGTCCATGTGAAATATAACGTTGACCCCCCCCGTTTGGTCAAAATTGGCCAAATTCACGAAAATATCGTACAAAAAATCAAAAAAATTATTTTCAAATTTTATTCTATGGATTCTGGCTAACTTTTCCAACTTTTTTTTCAAAAGCAATACACCCCAAATACCTTAATGTCCATGAAAAATATGACGTTGTAGCCCCACCCGTTTGGTCGAATGGGCCCCAAATGTCACAAAAATATCGCACTAAAAATCGAAAAAAAAATCTTTTAAAAGTACATTTTCATGAGAAATATTTTTCGATTGTACAAAAAAGTAGCAAGTCTAAGTTTAGAAATTTCGAAAGGGCCTGTCAAATTTTTATCAAAATCGGGTATGCCTTTGCCCCCGGGGGAGCGAACAGACAAAAAAAAAAAAAAAAAAAAAAAAACCCCCAGGCTAAAATTTTTTTTGGGGGGTGGTAAATTGAATCTTCGCTTCGCCATCCCCAAAAAAATGTTCTACTCTTTAGAAACGTTATGACACGAGTAAAAAATTTTAACTCAATTAAAATTTTTGTCTAACATTTTTAAGTATAAAATTAAATTTTTAATTTGTCCGACCCCATTAAAAAATACGGGGAGTTTTAATTTGTTGCTTTTTTATTTTTTTTTTATTTGACAATTTCCCGTGCAAATTTAATTAAATTTGAAAAATTTTTGTAATTTTCGACTCAATTTATAAAAAAAAAATTGACATTACCAAAATTTTTTCCATTCACTAAAATAGATCAGTTAAGGGGTGGACGCGGTCAAAGCAAGGAAAACGACTCGCCACCTGAACATTTTCATAAATTATTCAAAAATAACAATAAAAAAAACTTTTGTGCCCACATTTTTTTGCGTACTCCTACTCGACCCTCAACTCTCTTCTATCCCCATTATTAATTTTTTCTTTTCTAAAAAAGCGTATTTAAAAGGCTTTACCTCAAAAAAAACAAAAAAAGTACATTAAAATATTAAAGATTAAATTGTTGTAAGCTTAAGCTTGTTTATTCACAAAGCAAAAAATTAAACTAAAAGGGAACACTTAGAGCAATTAAAATTAAACGAATGTAGGCATTTTATGGAAAAGGAAAAAATAATAATAAAAAATTTTCAGATTTTTCGAATCGGCCTTTGTTGATTCTGGCGTTGATTGCGGGTGTTCGACTGTCCTACCAAATGATTGCTAATTTCCTTTTAAAAAAATATCGATCTTTGGTTGGGTTTATCGTCCTCGTCGTTTGCGCGGGGCCGCAGGGTTGGTTTGGTCGCTTTGTTTAAAGTCTCCCATGAAAATCGTTAAAAACGGGGGAACTCTAAAAAAAATGTATGTATTTTTTATTTAAAACACAAAACAAAATAAGAAATTCAACTGTTTTAAAGTAAAAAATTTAGAAAAACTTGAAAAAACAGATCGTAGTGGAAACAGAAGTGTGGTAAAAAACAAAAAAAAAACTTTAAACAAATTAAATGCCCCCAAAATGGGCGTCCCCTCATTTAGCAATAAGTTTTTCCCTGAACGGCCCCCTAGGAGTGCTAGGGCCCTTTGGGTAAAGAATGGGGGCCGTCAAAATGCCCAATTTTCAAAAAAAATGCGCAAAAGAGTTAGGACCGCCATTCTATTTTCCCAGGGATGGGCATCATATTAATGCAAGAAAACCCAAATTCGACAATTAAAAACCATTTACCAGGCGATGAAAATTGGCTCAAGGGAATAACGACCAAGTACGTGTTACTTGGTCATTTCTCCCTGAGGTTGGGACATGGGCTGTTATGTAGATTTAACTACGTAAGGGTCATCCTCCTCTCTACTTATTTTTTATTGTTTACAAATAAAATTTAAAAAAAAAAATATATTTTGGGTAAAATTTAAAAAAATATAATTTTGGTTAAAAATTTTAAAAAAAAAATTACAATATTTTTTATTTTTTTTAATTATTTTTTAAGGGCGTGATAGTTTATGATAGTGGGTGCAAAGGGTTAATGGAAAGGCTTAAAAAAAGGTTTTTTTTTCCCTTTAAAAATTAAAAAAGTTAATGCAAGAAAAGCCCAAGTGACAACCTCAAGTCAATAACAACCAAGTAAAAAAAAAATTCCCCCATTTTTTTTTAGGAAAAATAAAGTCAAAAAAAAAAAATTTCCTAAAATTGTATTGTTAGGTATTTTTAAAGGGTTAAGTAGTTGCAATTTTTTGCAAAAAAAGGGGCTTTTTAAATTAAAAATTTTGGC
>JAMZAV010005232.1:0-41409 GCA_024449915.1 Sweltsa coloradensis
GTTATTGAAGCCCCGAACTGAAAATAGGTACAATCTGAATACCGATTCAATCCTGCTTCCGCAGGTCAATGCGAGGACGGCCTGTTCACCTTCGAGAAGGTGACCGGTCACTTCCTGCGCTCGGCCCAACAGGTGGGTCTGGCCATGGCCACGTCGCCCGGCGTGACCCTGGAGTGTGGCGCTAGATGCCTGGAGGCGGGCTCGGACTGTCCCGCCTTCAGTCTCGACTACACGGCCATGAAGTGCTACAAGCTGGACCGCAACACGCAGGGCAGGGGCAGCGAGCTGTCGGGCAGGGAGGGGCAGAGCTACTTCGAGAAGATATGCCTCAGAGGTAATACCAAGTTCATTTACGTATATCAAACAAGAGAAAATAAATTAAAACATTAGACCCGGCATCTCCACCATTTGTCACAAAATTATTAAATAACGTGCAACGGTAGGTCCTCCGTTGCTAGTGAAATGAGGTGAGGGATCAGGTCTTCTTCAATAAATAGTCTACTTCATCTTACCCTGGTTTATTCACACTTTAAACTACACACACTGTCACAAACTATAACTTTACCAGTCTCCCCGACTTAACCCTTCCTTGGTCTAAACCGACCCCGCTTCCCTGCCTCCCTGGCTTCCCGAAGTCAAACCGACTTCACCAGGCGAGGCGCCCGCCTCTAGGTCTCACCCGACCATTGCTACTCCCTACGTAAGACTGATGAGTCGCGGCTCAAAGCCCGCCTAACCTACCCTTGAGGAGGGGTGGGAGGTGCGCCTAGCAGCGCCCCCTAGCTGGATAGCTGGGGGTGCGCTGCACTACTCCCCCCCCAAAAAAAAATTTGGTTTACATGCTATCAAACCAAATACAGGTGATATACAATAAGATTAATGCATAAACCAAAGAGAAGGGAAAAACTCTTTACACTATTCATCCCTTACAGAAACCCAGCACAATATCTTGTACAAAAATTTGCTTAAACTAATGCACATATTAAAATTTAAAACAGGTCCTCGCCTCCAGTCAACAATACTAAAGGGGAGCTCGCAGGCTCACACTAACGCAAACACTATACAATATGAAGTCATCAGTCCACCCGGGGGTCTGACCATAATTCTAAACAAACATACGGCTTATCTGCATGCCTCAAGTCCAATAGTCTCTGAGTAACCATGGCAATCAGAATCACATTACCACCAAGCGCCGAAATCACCTCACTTTAAAACTCAACTAATTTATTTAATATGCGCCGAACCCACTGACAAAACACGTAATAAACACAACTCGCTGATCTTTGTGTGACATTGACAGTAGCCTGCACATGGCAATAAATTCACTTCACTGTCTGCGGCCCTAAACTTTCAAAAGCCCACAGGTTATTTCCCTTAGGGGGCGGGGGAGGTTAATGCACAGAGCAAGGTCTCCACTCTCTCACAGCGGGGGTTCTGTCTACTCACTACTGCACCCTTGTTCACTTTCACACAGAACGAACCGTGGCGCGACCTCATACCCCTGAAGATGCTAGATGCTTCCTTCCAACAACAATAATTAGACGTTTTTCTACATTCTCTGAAGATTCTACGTCAACCAATCTTTGACAACACCCCTCCTGATATTTATTGCCATCCTGCCTTCCTTGGCGGCTAAAACACATCGCCTTGTTCGTGCCCTTATGACGCCAGCTTCAGACACGCCTTGCAACCGTGCGTCATTAGGACAAAACAAAACGTACACATCTCGAAAACAAAAATCAAAAAATACATTTCACAGAAAAATAATACATGGCTCAACTTAACTTTAGACCCTATGAACATTTAGATACTCTCTACTTGTCAAGGATTTGAACACAGGCCTTCGGCTCAAACAAATCCACTATTAGATTAGACCCATCGTTCGTTCCTCAACCTGTGAAGATTAGAAACTTGTGAACTTCCGGGAAGTTAGCTAACGCGTGTCATTGCAATCACCTAAACAAGCTTCCACTTACCTTACAAATACATAAAAATATCAAATGCTCTGTTTTACTATAGAACTTGGCTACTGTAAACTTGAAATATACTATTTGACAAGGAATTGAACACAAGCCTTCGGCTCAAACAAATCCACTATTAGATTAGACCCATCGTTCGTTCCTCAACCTGTGAAGGTTAGAAACTTGTGAACTTCCGGGCAGTTAGCTAACGCGTGTCATTGCAATCACCTAAACAAGCTTCCACTAACCTTACAAATACACACAAATATCAAATGCTCTGTTTTACTAAATACAACACTCTGTACCGAACTGAAGTGCTCTCATAACACAAGACATACATTTCTCATTCCTCCTCTAATCTCAGGAACACAATAACACTACACACAAAATATTTTCCTTTAACCAGCCCTATTGGCAAAATACTAAACACATTACTAAACTAGCATTCAGTTACTTATTCATTTCTCATCGTGGTACTGGTGGCTATGGATTTGAAAAGAATTTCATGGTATAATGTGGCTATGTGACCAGGCATCGAACCCAAGTCTTCACTCAAACAAGTTCACTATTACACCCATTGTTCGTTCCTCAACCAGTGAAGGTTAGGAACTTGTGAACTTCCGGGCAGTTAGTGTGTCATTGTTGTGAGGAGAGGTACGGGGATTAGGTGCAGGTCGTATGACTGAGGAATTTAAATTGTTACAATGTACCCTACACCGAATGGAGTTCACTGTCTCTGACTCGTTCCTCAACACGAACGCATCCGAGTTAGGAACTTTTGAGTTCAGAGTATTGGAATTCGGATGTAGGACTGAGGATGGTGTATTGTTACTTTCCAGCGCCATAGGGTCCGTAGGTACCCTACACCGAATGGAGTTTACTGTCTCTGACTCGTTCCTCAACACGAACGCATCCGAGTTAGGAACTTTTGAGTTCAGAGTATTGGAATTCGGAGTAGGACTGAGGAAGGTGTTACTGCCCAGCAAGTCCAAAGTTCGTCTCTCAACTTGAACGCATTCATAGTTAGATACTCCTGAACATTGGCATTGTTGTGATCAACAGCATAACTTACGCCTCCCTTGGTAGTAGATCGCCTCCCTCCGCACTGCCTCGATGGTTTCTGCTCGCCCTGACACCAAGTAGCCCCTGTCGGTCTCCGCGTCGCGTGGTCGCCTGGCCCTCGCCCGTCTTGCTCACGTCCGCTCTCGCCCAAGGAGATGCATCTGGCGCCGAGGCTGGTACGAACGATCCCGCGGCTGCAGCGCTCACATGTATTGCGATTGCGAACTCCCTCAGCTTGCATCTTCTTCCCGTTCAAAGCTATTAGGTGTGCAATATAGGCATCTGCACACTCTTCTGGTCTGCTGACGTCCCCTCCAAACCTGCTATTGTCCAGTCTTCAACTGCAGTTTAGGTATCTGCATTCTGCACCCTCGGATGTTCCGCTGCCGTTCCTTCCAAGTCTGCTTGTTCCATAGACTTCAAGTCGCTCCCACCTCAATTTCACAAAGTTGTTACTGTTGGATTTTTTTCAAAGATCCCGGACGAGCCCCCAAGTGCAACGGTAGGTCCTCCGTTGCTAGTGAAATGAGGTGAGGGATCAGGTCTTCTTCAATAAATAGTCTACTTCATCTTACCCTGGTTTATTCACACTTTAAACTACACACACTGTCACAAACTATAACTTTACCAGTCTCCCCGACTTAACCCTTCCTTGGTCTAAACCGACCCCGCTTCCCTGCCTCCCTGGCTTCCCGAAGTCAAACCGACTTCACCAGGCGAGGCGCCCGCCTCTTAGGTCTCACCCGACCATCGCTACTCCCTACGTAAGACTGATGAGTCGCGGCTCAAAGCCCGCCTAACCTACCCTTGAGGAGGGGTGGGAGGTGCGCCTAGCAGCGCCCCCTAGCTGGATAGCTGGGGGTGCGCTGCAAACGCACAATTTCTATGCAAGAAGCCTTTTTACTTATACACTTTTCTATGTATATTTCCTAATTCCCGCCGCGTTGATGGATGAGCTTTTTAAAGTTTTTAGTTTGCGTGGGATATCTTTACTTTTGCAAGTGCTTTGATTTGTTGCCTACGCATTGTAGGTGATTGTTGTCAAGTTTCTATTGTTTCTTGTCAATTGGTATTATTTACCGTAAAAAACTTATATTAAAAGCTTTATTTCTATGGATTCTGGCTAACTTTTTCAACTTTTTCTTTCAAAAGGTACTACATCACCAAAACTTTAATGTCCATGTTTAATATGAACGTTGTAGCCCCACCCGTTTGGTCAGAATTGGCCCAAATGGCACGAAAATATCGTACAAAAATCAAAAAACTTATATTAAAAGCTTTATTTCTATAGATTCTGGCTAACTTTTTCAATTTTTCTTTCAAAATGTACTACATCACCATAACCTTAATGTCCATGTATAATATGAACGTTGTAGCCCCACCCGTTTGGTCAGAATTGGCCCAAATGGTACGAAAATATCGCACAAAAAATCGAAAAAAAATCGTAAAAGGACGATATTCATGAGAAATATTTCTTCGATTGTACCCAAAAACGTGGCAAGTCTAAGTTCAGAGATTTCGAAGGTCCTGTAAAATTTTCATCAAGATCGCATAATATGCCGTTTGCCCGGTAGAGAGCGAACAAACAGACAAAAATACAAACAAAAAAAAAAAAAAACACCCGAGCTAAATTTTTTGGGGGGTCAGTGAAATTGAAGTCTTCGCTTCGCTCATCCAATAAGCGTTTGATATACATTTTAAGAAGATATGTCTCGGAGGTATTACTGCGTTCATTTACTTACTTATCATAAATATGGGACAAATTATAGTGATTTACTCAAGAAAATAAATAAAAACTACAGACCCGGCACCTCCACCATTTGTCACGAACTTATTAAATAATACACAATTTCAATGTAATTAGCCCGTTTTACATTGAATAATTAAACTTTTCAATGTATATAAGAATTGGCATTTTAAGATGGTTTTACACGTAAGCAAGGGTAGCGAACTGTCGGGCAGGGAGGGACACAGCTACTTCGAGGAGATATGCCTCAGAGGTAAAACCGTGTTCATTTACTTACTAGGAAAACGCTTAAGTCCCGCCGCGTTGATGGATGAGCTTTTTAAAGTTTTTAGTTTGCGTGGGATATCTTTACTTTTGCAAGTGCTTTGTTTTGCTGCCTACGCATTGTAGGTGAATGTTGTCAAGTTTCTTTTGTTTCTTGTCAATTGGTTTTATTTACCGTAAAAAACTTATATAAAAAGCTTTATTCCTATGGATTCTGGCTAACTTTTTCAACTTTTTCTTTCAAAGGGTACTACATCACCATAACCTTAATGTCCATGTATAATATGAACGTTGTAGCCCCACCCGTTTGGTCAGAATTGTCCCAAATGGCACGAAAATATCGTACAAAAAACCAAAAATCATATATTAAAAGCTTTATTTCTATAGATTCTGGCTATTTTTTTCAACTTTTTCTTTCAAAATGTATTACATCACCATTACCTCAATGTGCATGTGAAATATGAACGTTGTAGCCCCACCCGTTTGGTCAGAATCGGCCCAAATGTCACGAAAATATCGCACTAAAAATCGAAAAAAATCGTAAAAGTACGATATTCATGAGAAATATTTTCTTCGATTGTACCCAAAAACGTAGCAAGTCTAAGTTCAGAGATTTCGAAGGTCCTGTCAAATTTTCATCAAGATCGCATATGCCGTTTTCCCGGTAGAGAGCGAACAAACAGACAGGAAAAAAAAAAAAAAAACACCCGAGCTAAATTGGGGGGGGGGGGGTCGGTGAAATTGAAGTCTTCGCTTCGCTCATCCAATAATATTAAACATGATTTGTCGAGCAATGATTGCGAACCAGCCGAGAAAATTAAGAAAAAATCTGGACCCGGCACCTCCACCATTTGTCACGATATTTCTTAAATAATGCACAAAAATGTAAGTAGCCCTTTTACGCAAGCTAATTAAACTTTACAATGTATACTTCCAAATGTATAAGAATTGGCAAGATAAAATGGTTCTAATTAATGAGGTAATGATTGATTCTAATTGAGTCTATACAATTTAGTTATGCTAAAAATATACTATTCTTTCGATGCTACTTGAGAAGTCGTTATGTTTTGTGTTCAGGTTGATGATATATATTAATTAGATACTTATGTAATAAGATTTATCTAGAATATCATTAGTTTTATTCGCCTCGATAAAGCTGCTAACTTTGAAAGCGAAACTCCAACAACGAAAAGACGCAATAGTTTATAAATCACACAGAAAAAAGTCGAATTTAAGCTCATTGGACCAGAAGTTCCCGGATTCGAATTCCGAGTCATGAAGAAGTTTTATAACATCTAATATGGACTTGAACCCACCAACCATGGGCTGAGAATGTGTAAACGGTGACTTTTGCAGCTGTCCTATCAACGAAACAGATTATAAATGCCTAGGTTGCTCCAAATTATAACCTTGTTGAAAATAGAGTCACCCGCGGGTGTAATCGTACCCAACGACTTGGGTCAGTGTTAGTTATTGAAAATACAGGTCTCTGGTTGGCCATTATTCGTGCATTGATTGGAATTTGGTCCGCTTTAAAATCTAAGTCTCCTATGTGACAGAGTAGGCCGAGTCGAATGTATTTGATTGATGCCTTGCGAGTCCTGGTGACGTCACTCTTCTACCTGCGCAGGTAACGTGCGCGGGTGCGAGGGTCGCGCCTGGGCCTTCGAGCGTCGCCCCGGCAAAGAGCTGAGAGGCTACGACGACCTGGTGCTCAACCTGATACAGAGCCGGCGAGACTGCATGGAGGCGTGCCTGAGTGAGCAGAGGTTCATCTGTCGGTCGGCTGAGTACGACACACAGGCGGCCGTGTGCAAGCTGAGCAGCGAGGACAGGAGGTCCAGGCCGACAGACTACGTGGACGCGCCCAATAACATCGAGTATATCGAGAACCAGTGTTTGCCACGTGAGTTTGTCACTTTATTATCTTTATTAGCCGATGCTTAATGTCTATGCATTGTTGCAATGTTATTAAATAAATTCAATTTTTGTAGGATGCCCGCCTTTAATAACTAGGTATATTGCGGATAAGACAATTTTAAACGGATTTCCGAGGGCTATTTAAGAGGACTCAATCCCTTACATTCGCATTGACGTCGGAAAAAACCTTCAGTCAGGATAGCCGGTCTCGACGGGATACGAACCCGGGACCTCCCGAATCAGAGTCGAGCGCTTAGCGCTCGAGCCAACACTGTCAGTGCAAAGTTATTACACGATTAGCCAGCTTATGAGCAAATCATATTCTGCCAATTAAAAGCATTCTATCAACAGTTTTAAAATTTCGATTTCAAGAAGTGAAGTTCATTTAATAGTCGATTTTTGAAGCTCATAATTAAATATTATTCAAAATATAGTAATTAATAATATTTCATCACTTATTATTAAAATCTAATTATTTATAACATTCTCAAATAAAATTGCTTAAATCATCAGTGTATCGAAATAAGTGCAATTCATTAACCCGTTTTGTTCGTTCGTTAGGGTTTGGCCATTACTTCTTTGTACTAGGGTTCGGCATACATGTTTGTAGGTATTTTCGCATATATCTTCAATCTGAAAAAGAATAACACGTTTTAGCCTCAGCATATTATATATTTGATATGAAAATACACAAACACACAATAACAAACAAAGACTGTAATTGATAAGAGCATTATATGTAAGATTAGATTTTGAAGGAATTTGAAAGATCTAAGCTAAAAGTAAGCAACATTGTTTTTCACCCTCTAACGTGTTCTTGTAACGCAGAAGAGACCGGGTGCAGCTTCAAGAGCATAGCCAACTCCTACCCGCGTTACCTTGACCTGGTCCTACCCCAGGTACTGGACGAGCGAGACTGCGAGAGAAGATGCTACGACTACACGGACTTCATCTGTCGCTCATTCTCCTTCTACCAGAGCGGGGTTCAGTGCTTTATCAGTAGCGACGACAGACGTGAGTACCTGCATATTATGTCAGTTGCTTGTCATCCGATGTGGAATGGGCACTTTCGTTCTAATCGATCGACATTAGGATGTTGGGAAGAGGTATATTTTAAATAGCAATTGTGGAATGGAATCAATTTTTGTTAACTGCAGCTGTTAAGAAATCCACAGTGAAAAGTAAAGGCATTTAGAGGACATTGATTTGGATGAAAAATGAATGAAGAAGAGGTAAATCATGAGATATTAAGCCTTGATTCTTTTGATACTACTACATTTTGTTAATGTCAGGTACTTGCCACCATTTTAAGATAATAATTGAAAGATTTTGAAAACTCACCTCGTCATTATAATTAAGTGGTTTTGAAGTTATCTTGCTCAAAGTGGTGCCATCGATCGGGAAATGTTTGCCAACCAGCGACCGGTATTTTATATTTCAAAACGTTGGTTGATCACTATTCATTCGCAGACGATGTTAGCATCGAATAAGTTGTCTTGCAACATTAATTTACCAACAATTTTTCCAACACCGTAGCATAGCTGAAAAGAGGTGATTAATCAAGATAAGTAACTTATAAATAATACGTATGAACATACTTAGAGTAGCATCTCATAATAAAGTTCTGTTAAACTTCAAGCTAACGTGTATATGTCTCTCGCTCTCTCTGTCTCACAGCTTCTGCGGGTACCGAGGCCTACATGAGCAGACCCGGTACCAACTACTATGAGCGCAACTGTCAGGTTGGGCCAGGAGGTCAGGGAGGACACTTGGGAGGCGGAGGAGGAGGCATCGGCAACCCGTCAGCAGGTAGGACCCACTAGTGACTAGCCAATCACTCACATCAGCACATATAAAAGAACTTTCTGTGACTTGTTCAATGTACAGTTATAAAATGACACTCGCATGAGTGGTAATGCAAATGTTCAAAGAAATTAAAAGAAATCAATAATAGCAAAATGAGCTTGTCAAAAAATTAAAATTTGCATAACATAGCTTGTACAAAAAACATATATGGCTTATGTTCAAAACATGTTTCGATAACGATACGACATTTAAAAAAAAGTGTTTGTCAGCTCTGCAGTAAATTTTCTTAAACAATCTCAGCACACACACTATTAAGAGGGTAGGACATGCGTTTTAAGCAAATTACTGTTCTCTCGGCCGACTGACACCAAAGTTGTTTGCAATTTTGGGTAGTTGTCAAGGTAGCGGAAACAGGTCGCTTCAGTTACTCTTTTCTAAAAATTATTTTAAAATTATTTTAAAAAGTTAAAATTATTTTCAGGTTTTTTAATTTTCTTAAAAAGTCTAAAATTGATCATTGTCATGGATTGAGCATGGCTGATAAATATGAAATACTGTAGGGCTGTTCAACGCTTTATTGACAACTTTGTAAAGTTTCATATACGCCGGATTCTTCACGGTCGAGCGAAGAAATATGTGTCCCACTGTACAGATCCAACAACCAAACCACGGCCATTAATAATGTAAGTTGCTTGGAGAAATAAGATTTTAGGTTGGTCACCACTTAGTGTGTTTGGAGCTGTACTTCTTTCTGCCCACCTCTGTCGCATATTATCTTGTGTCTCTGAAAACACAAAGTAAGAAACTATTTCACCCCTGTCCAGGAGGCAACGGCCGCTGCAACGTTGGCCGCGCCGAGTTCGAGAAGGTGACCGGCTTCGAGCTCTCCGGCCGCCAAGGTTTCACCCTGGTCCGCGAGGCGTCGCCCGGGCTCGCCGTGCAATGCGCCACTCTCTGCAAGCAGGACGCGCGCTGTCACGGCTTCAACCTGGACTACACGCGCAACGAGTGTGCCGCGGTCGAGGGAGACCCGGACGTCGCGCGCATAGACCTCAGACCCACGTCCGGCGTGGCGCACTTCCAGGGGATCTGTCTCAGAGGTGGGTGTAAACCATCCAACGTTTAAACACATTTTAATATAAGTTAAAAATGGTTGAAAATGGAATTTAACTACAACTTACCAAAACTTGCAATTTCTACAAAGAAAATCCTAGAAAATGGCTGACCCGGCACCTCCACCAAAATACAAAACAATTATATATAATAACTTATAACTAATGCGGTACAATATTCCCCCGCTCTACACTCTTCATATGAATCCAAATGATTTAAGCAAATTATTTTAACTTTGGGAAAAAATTGTTTAAAATGTTATTCAAGTTCCAAGTAACAAAAAGTTTAAATAATAACAAAAATCCTTTTTATTTGTCATCAAATTTGTTGAGTATTTAATGCATTGTTGTAATATTACTATTTCAAATATTTACTTAAATGTAGTTCATTGTTGTGTCTGCATCTATGTAATTAGATTTATTTAGTTGTCCTCCTTTGTAAATCAGTTTTTATAACTGAATAGGATAGACGTTAAATAAATAAATAAAATAAATAAATAAAATAAGATCGTATATTGACGTTTGGGAGGAAAAAATTGCGATGTCGCTGAATTTTTGCAGAGACCTTCCTTAAAGGATACTTATCAACATACTAAAACTCCCCTACAATCGGACTGGAGCTTCGGCCGCCATATTGGAAAATGGCGGCCAAAAGGTGTTTGTTATCGAATATCTCCAAATTGGTTTGAGATAGACAAAATATCTCAATGGCAAAAATATTCCCCATTTAATTCTCTACAAAACAGGTGTCTTCTATAGTTTTGGCAGGGGCAACGGTTACGTCACAAATTCGTGGTTTATATGTTGCTCATTGGAGTACCAGCTTATTTCCAAATTTTCACGCCCAGCATCAAACAATGCCCGGTAAATCCGTAAGAAATCGATTTAAATACAAAAAAACTTTTGTACGGGGTTCATGAAAGCTTCCATTAGTATTTAAAAAAATCAGTTCTGCGAAATCGAATTTTGCATATATACCTGGAATTTGGTTTTACCATTGTTGGCATTTCCTCAAAAATGCCCTTTTTGACTGTCCATTATTAAGCACTAAATAGCATTGGAGGAAAAATTCTTGCTACGCACATTGAAATGACTCAAATAATGATCCGATTACAACCAAAGTTTAATTCAATATGGCTGCTAATTCCTAATATCCACAACATCAAAGTGAATTATGTAACAAAAAGAGTGTAAAAACAGCACGAAAACAGTATTCATATTGTGAATATAAGGAATTAGCAGCCATATTGGATTTAAACTTTGGTTGTAATCGGATCATTATTCAAGTCATTTTAATGTGCGTAGAAAGAATTTTTCCTCAAATGCTATTTAGTGCTTAATAATGGACAGTAAAATATGGCATTTTTTAGGAAATGCCAACAATGGAAAAACCCAAATTCCGGGTAAATGCAAAATTCGATTTCGCAGAACTGATTTTTTTAAATACTAATGGAAGCTTTCATGAACCCCGTACAAAAGTCCTTTTGTATTTAAATCGATTTCTTACGGATTTACCGGGCATTGTTTGATGCTGGGCGTGAAAATTTGGAAATAACTGGTACTCCAATAAGCAACATATAAACCACGATTTTGTGACGTAACCGTTGCCCCTACCAAAACTATAGAAGACACCTGTTTTGTAGGGAATTGAATGGGGAATATTTTTGCCATTGAGATATTTTGTCTATCTCAAACCAATTTGGAGATATTCGATAACAAACACAAGCTCCAGTCTGATTGTAGGGGAGTTTTAGTATGTTGACAAGTATCATTTAAGGAAGGTCTCTGCAAAAATTCAGCGACATCGCAATTTTTTCCTCCGAAAATTCTTATTTGACAGGATTAAAAATACAATATGCATGAAAATGGTTACCCCTGCACCTCCTAAATATTATGAAAGTATAAAATATTATAATCTATCATAATATTTAATAGTTATAACAAACAGCGTCGGCTATAATATTCCGCCCACCCTGCCCGCATCGCCCTCTTTATTTGTATCCAAAAGATTTTAACGAAATTATCGGGTACATTTAAAAATGTTGTTCAATTTACAACTAACCAAAAGTTACACTGCCAACAATGTAAATGTAAGGAAAGTACTGAAGCCGGCACCTCCACCAAAATGCAATACATTTTTAATAATGTTCATATTAATAATACATTATTATAATTCATAATAACTATAATAGTGTACAATATTCTCCCCACCCTGCCGTCTTCATAAATGGTTACAAGACCACATTTTAACACATTATTTTAATTTAATTATTAATAAAATGGTTTAAAATGCAATAGTAACTAACCAAAACTTGCAATGCCAACAAAGAAAATGCAAGGAAGTTACTGGACCCGGCACCTCCACCAAAACACTATACTTTGTTATATTATATTTACAACGCTCTTGTTTGATAGTGCTGACGTACAAGCACTGCCATTATTTTACAAAACCACCAGTATAACCACATACGTAAAGCAAAGCATGACTGGTAATCGGAGACTCGGGTTCGATACCCGCCTGAGATTGATTTGTTCATTTCTGGATTGATTTCCATATAACTGCAATATTAGTTATTTTTCAATGTAATTAGTATTTTGTTCAATTTTATAAGCTGGCGGTCACCCTACAGTGGTTGGTCAGCAGCCGAATAAATTGGATTACTCTCAAGGGATTTAGTAGACCTATCATTAGTTCCGAATAATTAATAAACCAACTCCAAGGGTTGCCCTATGAATCGTCTCATAATAATTCCTCCCCTCTCTCTCTCCCAAGGTCACGGGTGCGGCCTCGCCTGGACCTACGAGCGCCACATCAACATGGAGCTACGCGGCTTCACCAACGCCCAGTACCCAGGCGTGACCAAGATAGAGTGCGAGGACCTCTGTCTGGACGAGATCAGTTTCATCTGCCGCTCGGCGAGCTACAACATCAGGCGACAAGAGTGCCGCCTGAGTGCAGAGGACCGCTACTCGCAGCCCCAGGCCTTCGTCGCCGCGCTCGACTCCGACTATCTCGAGAACCAGTGTGTCTCGGGTAAGTCTGTTACAACTCAATTGTAACCAGGGTCGTGTTTATTAGTTATGTTATGGTAAAAGATATACATTCACACAACACCAGGGCATGTTTTAATAATAATGTGTATATTGAATTTAGGTGCAAAAGCGCATCAATGAAGTCGTTATTTGCGAAGGGTATTAAACTTTATAATAAACTGCCAAATAACATTAGGGAATCTGACAATGCTGGATCTTTTAAAAGAAAGTGTAAATATTATATTATGAAAGGTAAATACATCTGATTGTTATTATTTTGTGAAGGGTCAGGGCTACATCTGATAATGTTGATTATGACTGATTGTTCTATTATTAAGTATGTATAAAGCATATTTCCGATAATAATAGCTGAACTCAGCTAATAATAAACGATTTATTATTATTATTATCATCATAAAAAAAATAATAAAATAAATAAATAAATAAATAAAAAAATAACTCCAATGGAAGTTTTACAATAGAATCGACTTTCCGGCAATTAGCTTTTCACGTTCTTATGTCAGTAGGAGCTTGAAGACAGATTATAGCGATGGAGTCTTCTTCACATTCTTCATAAAATAATTATGTATGAAACTCGTTCAACCTCAGAAAAAATAATAAAACTAGAACGAAGTAGCATATAAGAGTGTAATTTAAATACTGTTTACATGTTTTTGGCAGCTCTCTTTACAATTTAGTCACTCAAATCTATTATCAAACATAAAAAAGTGTGAATTTCTTCCTTTCTTTTTTATTTATTCAGAAAGTTTAAAATACAGCACGCCATTTTAAATTGAAACATTTAACAATAACAATAGACAACTAATAAAACACACAATACTCGCACAATAAAGAAACATGAAAATTTAAAAACACGATAACAAGACATTATAGGGAAAGCATAGGGTACTTGATGTCATATTTTTAAACATTGCACGGAGAGAATTTGTCAAGATGATACCAAGGCAAAAAATAATACGTGTTTTGATATTTTTAAAATTGATTACCTCGTAGTTTTCCTACTGTCTAATTGAACATCGTTTTTGTAACAAGTTTCTTCTTCTTCTTCTTCTTCTTCTTCTTCTTCTTCTTCTTCTTCTTCTTCTTCTTCTTCTTTCAATGTTTTACATTGCGATGCTGGTCCGCGATGTTATGCTTGAATTACTTGGGATACCAATGTGTTTCTCATATAAAGGCTTATTCACCGTTACAGTGGGAGGAGGACGTTGTGTCTACCGGAACCAACAGCGAGACCGTCAGCTGATCTACACAGACAAGTCTCTCTCGTCATTCAGCGACTCCAGCTGTCAGCACGCCTGTGACGTGGAGAGGGAGTTCGCCTGTAGGTCCTACTCTTTCCTCAGCCAGGTAAGTCAATACTGCTTCTACATAAATTTCTGATCAGTCTCGTGTCAGGTCACGTTTGCACTAGGATTTCAAGAGGCAACAGTGCACGTTCGACATTAATAACGTTTACTGCAGCAAAAACGAATCTTCTTCCTATGAATATTTGCGTGAATTGTCTGCAGTTTCTAGGTAGACCGTAGAGTAGCTACCATTGTTAATTCGTAAAAGTGTCAAAATAAAGGTTTGAACTGTTTAATCCGAAATCGACTAATCAATTTCTTAGTGTCTACATATTTGTGTCGTAAAATTATTTAAATTTCTGTTTAAATGACATCCATGCAGTGTTTAATATGTCTGTGATTGTATAAGCGTTGTCCTCGCCATCATCATTATCCACATAGCCGATTCCCGTTTCCCACCAAAATCGTGTCTCTTTCACATCTTCCTGTGGTATTTTACCATAACATCTTATACTTATCTCAAAATAATGTGAGTTATTAACTCCTGTACAACCTACACCCCTTGCAGACTGGCTCTACGACCGCGCAGTGCCTCCTGAGTGGTTCAACCGGCTCCGGCGCTGGCGGCTTCCTGTCCGTCAGTGGCGCGCTCTACGCGGAGAAAGAGTGCACCCCGCCTCCCCCCGGCAGCTACCGACCCGACTCGGGGGCTCCCTCGGGTTATCCTGGAGGACCTCTGGGCGTGGCGCCGCTAGGCCCGTCTCAGGGAGGAAGATACCCCTCAGGACCCCCCGGAGGACGCTATCCTCCGGGACCGCTGCAACCAGGACCGGGACGCTACCCAGTGGGACCCGCGCTGCCGCCTGGACCAGGGAGATATCCACAGGGGGTCGGGCCACCACCAGGACGGTATGTCTGCTCATTTAGTCTAGACTTACGATTCAATCATTTTATTGATGTTATTTACATTTTGAGACGTGAATAATGGAGATACTTTCTTTAAGTTTTGAAAACTTCCATCAAATCACTCCTTCGAGCTGTTAATATCAAGGAGAACAATTTCCCTGTACGTTAAAACCTGATATCACTAAATAAAGAAGCTATACCTGTTGACACATGAGAAAGTAGCATGTCTCCAGTTTGCTCATTAGTACACAAAAGAAAACATCAGGTAGAGAATAAGTAAATAGAAATACTTTCAACCAAAGTGGGTTCGTCCAGTCGGAAAGATACAATTGAGACGTTTGATGTTTTCATTACTTAGCGATTTCACTCAAATGTTGGTATTATTTAGTGTTGGGTAGACTAACTAGATTATTACTTTGGTATTTTCAGTTACCCTAGCGGACCCGGCGGTGGAGGTGGCCCGGGACGGTACCCGCAGGGACCCGGTCCCGGTGGCTATCCGCAAGGCGGTGGACCCGGAGGCTACCCACAAGGACCCGGACCTGGCGGATACCCGCAACCAGCTGGAGGCTCAGGCAGGTTTCCTGGAGGGGGCGAACCCAACCCTTCTCTAGCTCCGTATCCGTGCAGACACACGCTCACCTACGAGAAGGTTGCAGGGGCTACGTACGGGGGAGCGCAGAGGTTAGTGTAGGCTTACTTACTCATAACGGGACTGAGACTGTTGTACTTTCTATACTTTTAAATATTATCATAAATTCTTACCATAATAAATTAAGCCCGGTTCGTTTTCTTCGGATATTTATATACAAGGTGGTTTAACCGCTTCAAGATGTATTTTTTTAATTAGGCGTTACAAATGGAATACCAAAATATTGTATAAAATGTTTTATTTACTAGACATCAACTTTTGTAACATTTATTTCGTATTAAGTTACATATTTTGTTGTGAAACTTGCCTTTTGAAAACGTCACCAATCTGAGTACACATGGTCCTGGTTCTCGACGGTATTGAAAGTGTGCTTGCTCTTCAATGCCTGGTTGTATTCATGTAAGTATATGTGTCCAAACAAGTTAATAACTCCGCACCATGTCGCGCTAGGGAGCCCCTGCGCACGAGGTCTGATATCGGCATCGGCGGCGAGTGCCTCATCCAATGTGCGGAGCTACGCGAGCGCTGCATGGGGGTCGCCATTGAGAACCTGCGCGGAGGGAGACAAAGATGCTACGCACTACAGCGCTCGGCGGATGCAGACAACTCACCGCTGCAAGCCGCCCCGGACCTCGCCTACTTCCAGAAGATATGTCTTGTCGGTGAGCGAATGTGTTCATATTACTTCAAAACCAAAACATTGAAATACATGTGATTCTAAAATCTCTCTATCTAGGGATACCAAAACAATACATTTCAACATATGTTATCAATTATGCAGGTATTTCAGACAATTTTCATAATTAAATGGCAACTAGCTTACATACAATTTAATTGTAACAACCCAAAAAAATGTATGACCAACCCCCCCCCCCCCTCACAGACCCCAGCCTCCCGAAATCAACTTTCTAATCTCAATGGTAGACTTTAACTGCTTATATAGTTCTTGTTCAAACGAAACATCATGTATTTTACGTCAGAACCATATTGTCTCATGTTAAGTTGCAGCCATTGGCCAGTGCACTCTAGATTTTGATCAATTCGTCATATGTAAATATTTTCTTCATTTTGGATGGTTTGAAACCAGAATGCCTTGTTACACTTGGCTTTGTACACACCCATTCCTTGATTTACTACTGGGTGAAGGTGCATGTACACTAGAAACATTTAAAATTTAAAATCATAAAATACCAAAGAAAACCTAAAAAGTATACAAAATCTTGTTTTTATTCGGCCCTAAACACACCCCAGCTCTAACTAACCCTCACACTGCCACCCCCAGAGCGACCGTGCGCCAAGGCGTGGGTGTTCACTCGCGTCCCTAGCTACGAGCTGGCCACCAGCGCCGGCGTCGAGGTGCGCAACGTCTTCACGCGCCGTCAGTGTCAGGAAGAGTGCCTGAGAGAGGCGCGCGTCGTGTGTCGCTCTGCCACGTTCTACGCGCGAGAGAGGCTGTGCAAGATCTCGCCTCAGACGAGACGGACGCAGCCGCAGCTGTTCAAGAGGGCGGCCGTTGACGTCGACTACATGGAGAACGAGTGCGCCCCAGGTATGACGTCAGGATTATTTTTTAAACGATGGAAACCTGCTTAGGGTGCAATGCATGCCCCTCTTTAGGTGTCTACAATTAGTTTTATCGGACTTAGGACAATTGTGAACGAATGTCCGAGGGCTGTTTAAGAGGACTCAATCTATTGCATCCGCATCAACGTCTGAGAAAAATTTAGAAAAAAATCTTCACTCTGTATTGCCGGTCTCAGCGGGACTTGAATCCGGGGGGGGGGGGGACCTCCAGCGTAAGAGTCACGCTCGAGCCAACACTGTCGGTCAGACAAAGTAGTAACAAAATACGATTAACATGATAAAGTCAGACATTTTAAGTCAGAGTAAAATATATTCAATAGCCACCATGTTTCAATAGCCACCTCTTTCCTCATGTTTTATTTATCTCTCACTATCCGTTTTGTTTTATTTATAGGCCAAATAACAATCACAATCTTAATTTCTCGCACAGTTGAGGTTTTAGCCCAACATTACTTTAATTTTATTGAGAAAATGGTATTTTATATAGTAACAAGGTAAATGTCTAGTATCCCGGCCGATCACAAAGTAACTTAAGTTTTAGTGAATTTGGTGGAGGTGCCGGGTCAGTCTAAAACATTTAACATACACTTGTTTTCAAATCTTATAACGTAAAATTAAGACGGATTTTTCGTTGACTCTTTTTAAATAAACACTTTGAAGATTTAAAAACAGTCCGCATACCCTCCTACAAACAATTTCTTGTAGTCATACCGTGAAAACACATTATTTTCGGAAACTAACGATTTCATTTCATCTGGAATGAGTAGTAAAACAATATTTTTTTAAACAAAGATCTGCCTTTACATTAAGGTTGCCTTAAGACACAGAATAACAAAAATTAAAATTAATTTACATTTTTACAATTTATATTTAACAATAAGTAAAATTAGTTACAGATTATGAAAAAATGAAATACTGTGAATAGAGTCAAGCCATTGTAGATTAACGGATATCACTAAAAGACTTGAGTTAATTAAGTGATACTTCGTTTTAGGGTAATAGGCGTTTTGATTATGTAAGTGTGTTTCTTCAAGGAGGCAGTTTTTACTAGGATTCAATTTGGGTTTTATATTCGAAAATGTTTGCAATTCTGCACCAAATTGTTAAGAACGTTTCTTAACACAAAATGCGTGTAACGTGAAAAGTAGTCAGGAGAGTTGTAATAATAACATGCCCCTAAATGTTTTACCCCATTCAGAACCACCAAACTGCGAGTACACGGACATGCCAGGGAGACTTCTACCCTACACTGACCGATACATCCCCAAAGCTTTCGACGTGGCCGAATGCAAACACTTGTGTGACAAGGTAAGAATTCGTTCTCTTTCTTTTTCTCGCTCCAATCTCCTTAGTAATATATTCAATGGCCACATCGTCATGCACTTCTGTCCCAAGACCTCGTATTTTCATTGTTGTTAAGAATGTATAACATTTTTGTTATTGTTAACCAGAGAAAAATTGAAGTGAGTTGTTTTTAATCTGTTGGCAATTTATAATGTGTTTTTATTTTTATTCTTTTAATTTTTCATCTTGTCAATGCAGTAAAATTAAATCATAGATTCAAGATTCGAGTCAAGGATTCATTTATGTAAACGTTTTAAATGTAACAAATCAATCTTTAAAGTACATATTGAAAGTTGTTCGACATTGAAAGCAGTTCATCCCTTTAACTTCAATTTTGATAAGTATATCAATCTTCCATTAAATTTGATTCCTTTTTCTGATCAATTTTTAAATATGTGTCAATGTTTTTTAACTGAACATTCGAATTGCTTATCTTCCAACCCAACTGTTACTGATGATTGTACGACGTTCTCGTCCATAGGAGCGCGAGTTCTCCTGTCGCTCGTTCAACTTCCACATGCAGCGTCGCGAGTGCTTCCTAAGCTCAGACGATACTTTCACCGCCGACCGCTCGGCGCTAGTTGCCGACCCTGACTACTTCTACAGCGAGCACGACTCCTGCAGCAACGGTGAGTCGCCTGCATGGCACATTTCTACTTTAACTCTTTTAGCAGCGTGGTTAGTGATGTTGACCACCAGCTAGCTGATTGTGTGTATTCTAATGTATGGTGGTTAGCTACAACAACCACCTTTCCACGACAAATACAGACATCCCTCGACACTACTGTATTTTCACCAAACTTATACAGTGCCTGACAGAGATTTTATGGACAATAAAATAAAGCAAAGTGTAAAAAATAAAATCGGTCATGTTTTAAATGTCCCGGAACTTTGGTTAATTCATAACTCGAGATAGAGTTGAGAAAAATTAAAAAAACAAAATGTAACCAAGAGAAAAAATTCAACATTTTTAAATTTTTCTAAAAACATTTGTCACTGCTTATTTCAAATTTACAACCATTCCAAAATTAAGCAAATATTTCCAAAATTTTGACCAAAACAAAAATAAACAAAAATAAAGCTGTTAAAAAACGAGGCATTTAATCAAATGATTAATTTTGGGAAACAATTAAAAATAAATAATCGTGCAACAAAGATTTAAGTTAACATTACAGTGAATTCTTACATTCACATTCTCACATTCTCACATATTATTGGAGTAATTTAAGGAATTAAATAACATACAAAAATAAAACAGTATTCACAAGATATTATGTTAGTGAGTTTTGTATCTTACAACGTTGTAGCATTATAAACCGTGTCAAAACAAGACAAATTATATTTCTAGCGGCCGTTGATACAAATTATGCATTCTTGACGGTTATTATAATTTCATTATGTGCCACAATGTTTAACTGGTTCAACACCCAATATTTTGGTCTCTGCTGCTAAGCTGTTTCCTTAATACACAGAATAACGTTTAGTTTTCAATTTCAATAAGTAAATGCAAGTACCTGTTAATTCTCACGACGGATTATAAAGACAACCGTCTTTCTTTAAAAGCTCTTCTCACAAGCAATAAATACAATTAGACTTCAAAACGTGTTTCGTTTCGTTTTGAGTCATTTGACATCGTCTTTATAAAGCTCTCGGAAAGATTATGTGCAAAATGAATCTCGTCCATTGACCTATTTTCTCTGTTGTATCACCAACTTGTTTCTCTCGTTCCCAGTGCGTGTGGACTGCACCCAGGCGGACATGCTCATCACCTTCTTGTTCGGCACCGGGTTCGAGGGCCGGGTGTACGCGACGGGTAACCCCCAGGCGTGCTTCGAGATGGGCAACGGACAGGCGCAACTAGTGCTCAGGATACCCATGGGAACTCAGTGCGGCACCGTGCAGCAGGTACGTACTTCTACTACACCGAAGAAAAAAATCCGGAATGTTTTTCTTATATTTTTCTTTTTGTATTTTTGTCTGTTTGTTAACACGATTCCGGCTAACCCGACACTCCGATGAAATTTCTGGAGGCCTTCGAAATCTCTGAACTTAGAACTGCCACGTTTTTGAGCGCAAACGAAAAATTATTT
Organism: Sweltsa coloradensis; assembly: GCA_024449915.1. Classification (NCBI taxonomy): domain Eukaryota; kingdom Metazoa; phylum Arthropoda; class Insecta; order Plecoptera; family Chloroperlidae; genus Sweltsa; species Sweltsa coloradensis. Next base: position 20,789 of record JAMZAV010005232.1, read on the forward strand.
CTCAAGAAAATCGCAATTTTACGATTTTTTCGATTTTTAAAACATTTCTTCGACTTATAACATCTACATGCTTTATCCGATTGTTATGATTTTTTCTAATTTTATGAATTTATATATTATTTTGAAATTTGAACGCAATGGAAAAAAATTTCTCATGAAAATTTGGTTTTACTATTTTTTCTTACATTTTTTTTTACAAAGAACACCTCCTAGCTTTATCCGATTGTAATGATTTTTTTACAGAATCTTTGTTTACGTACGTAGCCACACACACCATTTCACACCATTTCATTGACTGTTTGGTTAGTTTGTAATTCATGCACGGTGTTATAAATTTACAATTCAAAATATATTCACTATAATACTACCATTTCTTCACAAGTCATAACACTGTAGTAAAAAAATACAAGTGTAAGATTTACATGAGTGTTTCTTGTATTTTTCTTGATAGTGGTCATGACTACATCATATTATCAGTGATTGATTTTCCTTTAATGCCTGTTTATTTGTCAAACTAATTCCAATACTTCCATTGAAGGTTCCAAAACGAATTAATAATGACGAGCACTTAAAGGGGCTAAAAACCCAAAAAATTATTTTTTACCACGTGATCTATAGCACAATACTACACTAAAATGACAGTTTAAAAAATTATATCTTTTAACTGTGATTTAACACGAATTTTTTTAATTTTTTTGATCCAGAAATTTGCGAAAATTGGTGTTTTGGGAAATTTCTAAAATCGGCTTTAACCTGCTTCTTTTTTGGTCCACATAGATACTAGAGCATAGTACCAATCTAAAATGCCCCTTTATAACATCGTGTCTTGAAACTGTGCCCAAATATAACCTCAAACACGCAAAAATATGCATTCCAAAATCACACCCCATCTTGGTAATCAGCATATTTTGACCGAACAACTTGCTTAAATTACAAAGCAAAATATAGAGAATTTACAGAAAAGACAGTAGAGTACGTCAATAATGGCCAATATTTTTTTGGATCAAAATCCTCCAAGGTCACGGGGCATAAAGATCGTCCCCATGTTATTTCTTATGGGAGATTTTTGCCGATGGGACCTAGCTCGAATAATGTCATGTTTGACAATTTTTTGGGAGGTCATGGGGGCCCCAATAATTTTCTGTTAATTGCTAAATTCATTACTAGTTAGCCTGAATGAAATATATTTTTTGAGTTTAGCGGTTAAATACCCCTTTAATGTGTTTTCTTTGTACACATTTATAGATAGTTGTATACTTGATTGATTGATTGATTGACCAAGCCAAGCCAACCCAATAAAACAACAAAATTGATTTATTGATTGATTGAAATACGGCTTTGCGTATCACATAGATGCGCTTGTGGTAGCCTAGACGAAAAGCTATAAGAAATTATATGTGAATGATGATAAAATGTGAATTAGTGGAATGAACCCACACAACGGGTAAAACCAGTGCAGGACATATCCAGCCACAGGCGACTCAAGATTTCAGACACAGAAGTCTGTCAGTGTTACCCACGCTGCATGTCGAGGATGTAATGAAAGGATGATCTACCTTTTTCCTCGCCTTTTACGAATAGCACTGCAGGCATATGCTCTGGGTCAGATTGTACCCCGGACCAGGAGGGAAACGAAAAGTTCCTGTATGAGTTATACAAACATGTTTCGTTTCCTCAGGGTCGCGGCCGCTACGTAAACCACGTGGTGATCCAGCAGAACCCGGTGATCATGCAGGAGACGGACAAGACTGTCAGAGTCGAGTGCTCATTCGACGCTGCCGATCAAACAGTCTCCTACGCGCCCAGCGGGACACGAGACCAGCAGGGAGGAGGGCTCAGCGTCACGTACGTAACCTTGACACGGGTGTATGACTTGACCTTGAGGAATGTCAAGTATATTGAGGTCATATTTTTTATTATTTGTTGAGACACCAGAAATTAACAAAACACAAGAAAATAATAATAATATGTTCACATTTGGGTCTATCCCAAAGCTCCCTTTTGCTTTAGTCGACTAGCTTAGTTCAACTAAATCAACAATGAAAGTGACGTCACAAACATACGGTAGTGTAGATATGACTAACTGTGAGCAAGGTCCACTGAATCTCCCAGCGGACATTCTAGGAATCTCTGGAGAGCGCAAGAAAATCTAGTGTACCTTGTTGTGAGTTGGCAGACTTCGGGTTAGTCTGTCTTTAAAAAAACATGATTGGGAAAGACCCATTATGGCACCATGGAGCTACTAACTTTCACTAAATATGTTATGGGGATATTGAAACTTTGTTATTATTCCGACACTTTACAATGGTGTTTAACTGTGGTTTCATAGACTATGAAATCGTCAAGAAAAATAAAACACAACCACTGCCCTATGTGACCCTCCTTGATGTTTCAGTGTCCCCTTCAAACCGTCCGGCACTAACATCGTGACCAACACTGCGCCGACCCCCAATGTGCGCATGCGCATAGTGACGCGCCAGGGACAGGAGGCGGCGGTGGTGGGTCTAGGAGATGAACTCCAGCTGAAGATAGACATTGACCCAACCAGCGCGTTCGGCATCTTCGTGAGGAACCTGGAGGCCAGGACGGAGAACGGGGAACTTCTCACACTCATTGACAACGTCGGGTGAGAAGAGAACAGTGTCTCAGATTAACCACCTAGTTACCCTTTAGATCAGTGATACAAAACTGATACACTTGGCATTTAAATGCTGTGGAATGATATTTTTTGTCATAAAATGTGGTTTCAAGTTTTTCACGCACTTTTTAATCAAAGTGGGTGAGATCACATTTATGCTGCACTCTATCACTCTTCAAAAACTAATTGATGTTGTGAGATATTTCGCAAAGGCTGACTTCTTCTGAAAGTTGAATTACTTGTGGCTCATAAAACGTGTTTTCTTGATTCACAGACCTTGGTGCTTATCAAAAGCATCATCACTATAATATGTTTAAGCATTCATCGTAAAAAAACATAGGTGTACAACCCGTGATACTTTCAATTTAGTTTACAATGCCAAAGTTGTTACATATTGTTTACCGTGTCTCTGAAGTGCTACAATGTGACCTTGTTCCTCAGGTGCCCACGGGACCCCAACATCTTCCCAGCCCTCCAGGTTCAGCCCAGGACAAGGGACTTGTTCGCAGACTTCAAGGCTTTCCGCTTCCCTTCCACGGCTACTGTCAACTTTGTCGCCACTGTGCAGTTCTGTCAAGATATCTGCGAGCCGGTAAGTGTTGTTCGTTATGTGTTATTCGGTACACATCTTTTTCGTAGAGTTTATACTCAAAGTAAAAATTGACTCGAAATAATAATTTCAGTCTCACTTCCATAAAACTTTTATTATTAAGATTTTTCTTGAAACTGCTAAAAACTTTGCGTGAACCACATCAATTTAATGTAAGTTAGAAAATTAAATCATTTTTATTTTTTTATTCTTTCTGCCACAAGTCAGGATATTGTCAATAAAATCGATGATGAGAATCTTAAAATTTTCAAATGTTTTAAAAGTTATTCGGTTGCATAAATCAAAACAGATATTATAATTAAGCCCATTGAGTCTGTCAACAATCGGTTATAGTAATTCATTAGTCATTGGCCATCACGTGAATACGAGTATGTTTTAATATTAAAAATTGTGACATTTTCTTCAATACTATTCACATTCTTTTGAATGAACGTTAAAACGAGGTATAAACATGAAATACGCTCTAAAGTAAGTATGTTTAATTTTATAACAAGTCGCTATCTATTCAAATTGGGTAAATGTCTAGAATCCCGGCCTATCACAAGATAACTAAGGTTTTATCGATTTTGGTGGAGGTGCCGGGTCACAATTAAAATCATTTACCATAATGTTTTCACTGCTGCGACATCTTGTAAGCCAAAATTAAAAAGGAATTTTGCATGACTCTTTGTATAAAAATTTTGTAGATAAAAAATGCGAACATTTACGTGAATGGTTGTTCATCGTATAGGCTAACAAAATCAGGTATGAAGCTGAGAACAATATAAAAGTGTTGCTGTTAAGAAAGGAAAGCAACGGCGTCAAGAGTACGATTACGAAAGTTTATTTGCACCTATGATTATGATTATGCAGTTTGTGTTTTTGGTTTATTTACATTAAGGGTGCGTCAACCATTAGGTCATAATGTGCCACTCTAGCCTAGGGGATATGGGGAGGGAACCCCAATGCTGGTCAGAACCAGCCACCAGGTAGAGGAAGAAAAGAGAGGACTCTTGCGTCATTGTCGTCTTTGACATCGTTTGTTTTATGATGGTATAGTGGCATAGTCACCGACGAAGAGGTCGGCAAGGGAAAGGGGGTTAGGTCCCCGTCGACAGCCGTCAGAGCTAGCAGATAATTTCGGGAAGTTATATACTTCCCTAATAACCAGCTGATGTTTGCGAGATGGACTTTTCCTCTTTCCTCGCCTTTTGCGATTAGCAGGACCATCTCTGGGTCGAATTCTACCCCTGATCCAGACGGGGGTGAGGGGCAATTATGCAGTCTTGTACAGTGTGTGCGTACTTTCAGATCCGTTGCAACAGTGGCGTACCGTCGTTCGGCCGTCGGAAGCGCTCCCTCGACAACAACACAGACTCGGAAATGTGGCAAGACGACTCAACATCGCTCGTGACTTCAAACTCGAGTCAGACGCTTCCGGCCAAACAGTCGGACGCGCTCACGGACATGGCCCCGGCGCAACATTGGGACACAGCCACGAAGAAGAAGCAGCCCATGCAAGACTCGGACGCGCCCATGGATGTGGCTACCGCGCATCATTGGGACACAGCCACGGAGAAGAAGCTACCCATGCAACACTCGGACGCGCCCACGCAGTTCGTGCAGCTCAACACGACGTCGACGAGCACCACGACGGAGACGCACGAAGAGAGCACGAGCGACGACATGGCCTACGGGGAGGGAGGTCGGGTGGCGTGGAGGACCTACCCACCGCCTGTTAGAGTGTCGTACAAGGAGGGAGAGGGTGATCTCGGAGGTGAGTTGGAGAGACTTGGGAAACTACCACAAGCAAACATCCTCGCTTGCATGCTGGTAATGTTTTCATTAAACAAATTTGGGTCCTTCATATAACTTTACTCACTCATCCAATTAAAGTTTGGTTGATTGTTTAACGCAGACTCTCCAATATCCTGAATACGTAATTTTGTTTATGGATACATGAGACAGACAATTTAGAGTCTACGTGTCTTTTAAATCAACAATGAAATATTTTGGGAACTGATGTCATGTACATTCAGAACAATTAGCTTTCAAAAATATATCAAATTCACAGTCATGCTCAATCCGTGCTGTGAGAAATCGGGACATTATTTACGTGTTTTTCGTGCTACTTTTCAGTCTTCGTCATGTCACAGAGCAAGTTTAAATATGTAGTCATGATTCAGTACCAGTTAGGACGCGGATGTATTTTTGGACTCCTCAATTTCTTGAGTTCGTCTCATTCTCTATATAGAGTGAAATGGTGCTCACGTGATTGGTGTTTCAGACGAATCCAACAACACGAGCTCGATCTCTTACTACTCCGAGTCATCATCATCCACCCCAGCTCCACCAATGAGAGACACTCAGCCTCCGGGGTCGATGTCGTCATCGTCCTCATCTAAACCCGCCACTTCCACCACCAAACAGCCCGAGAGAGAACTACCAGATGAGCTGCCGCTGCAACTAAGGGTTTGTTACCATGTTAAATATTGTGATTGCGAGTTGAGTACACGAAACATACACGTATGATGATGAGTGGTAGACATGTTTTGAGTCTTTTTTAACAACCTCCGATATTCCCTCCGCTAACTCTTGAATATTAATTACAAAGTTAGTCACTTCTCGATTTGGTTATTCGGGAAACACACCCGAAGGTGAAATTGTTAATATTTAATACAATTCAGAAATTACAAAATCCATCCCGACCGGGGTTCGAGCCCGGGTCTCCCACATTCCAGGTAGGAGCTTTAGCTAACCAGACCAACGATTTTTTTATTTCTGAATTGTATTACATATTAAAGTTAGGCACATGAAGAGGGTCTCAACGGGTAAAACTGATGTGTACCCGAAAACAAATTAAAGTAGTGGTCCATGCGGAGAGACCGCAGGTCCGAATTGACATGGGTTCGATCCCGCATATATTACGTGAATTGCAAATGTCCATTCTTCCTCTATCGCTACTCATGGATTTGAATAGTATCACGGAACAATGGCCAACTGAACGATATACCACATACTCTCTGTTGACATAAAATTGTAAGATAAATGAGGTAGTCGGAATGAATAATTCAACATGTTGCGCATAAGTTGCATCATGGATTCATGGCTATATAACAATAGTGTAAGTAAGGGCCAGAGTGAATTGTCATCACAATAGAAGCGAGTACAAAGGATTTTAAGTTAATATACGTCACATAGATAATCGTGTCACATCACTCAGTAGACAACTTGAACTTTTTAAAGTTCTTCGATCGATTTTCATTTTTAAACGGTGATTGTTCTTTCAGTTCAGTTTGTTATTTTGCATGAGTGATTGTGATTTACCATATTGACGATATTGTGTATCCACGCGTCAACTGATTGTGTTGTCCGTGTTTCCAGCTTGTTGTCGGCGAAGACACGATGCCTACGAGGCCCAACAACAACAAGGGTTCAGACAACAGATACCGAGGTCCCATCACCTACGACTCCAACGGCAGGGACGTGTATGCGCAAACCTCAGGTAGGTAGATGGAGGGTAGGGTAACCGTCATCACCTACGACTCCAACGGCAGGGACGTGTATGCGCAGACCTCGGGTAGGTAGATGGAGGGTAGGGTAGCCGTCATCACCTACGACTCCAACGGCAGGGACGTGTATGCGCAGACCTCGGGTAGATAGATGGAGGGTAGGGTAGCCGTCATCACCTACGACTCCAACGGCAGGGACGTGTATGCGCAGACCTCAGGTAGGTAGATGGAGGGTAGGGTAGCCGTCATCACCTACGACTCCAACGGCAGGGACGTGTATGCGCAGACCTCGGTAGGTAGATGGAGGGTAGGGTAGCCGTCATCACCTACGACTCCAACGGCAGGGACGTGTATGCGCAGACCTCAGGTAGGTAGATGGAGGGTAGGGTAGCCGTCATCACCTACGACTCCAACGGCAGGGACGTGTATGCGCAGACCTCAGGTAGGTAGATGGAGGGTAGGGTAGCCGTCATCACCTACGACTCCAACGGCAGGACGTGTATGCGCAGACCTCGGGTAGGTAGCCGTCACGAACGCCGTTGTGATTGGTTTCATCACACAATATCACGTTTACTTCTCGACATGTTTGGTGTCGAATTCAGTTGACGCGATTAAGTAAACAGTTACACGATATAGTTTGGAAGGTCGTCGGTTCGATATTAGCCATCGGTAATGATGAATAGTTGTTTACCCAAGATGCGTGTCTGCTAATAGACAAACACATCCTGAATAGGGGCAATTTGCCTGGGGGCTGATTTCCAGTGAAATTCGTATATTTTGTCAAGCTCAAAATTTTGATTTTGTAATTCCAATTCCCTAACCAGTAACCACTGTACTGCATTGCACAGCTGAAAATTTTTTTGACTTCTAGAAAACTGATTTAGAAGGGAGGCTTTATTAGTTGGCCGTCTGTCCACAGAGCTTGTGTGCAGTACCGTCTCCACAGTGATCGCGTCTGTGATGACTCTCCTCATCTTCAATGGCGGCCTGCTCACCGCCTTCCTGCTATTCAAACCGCCGCCGGAAGAAGCAGTGGGCCAAGGCGGAACTAAACGACAGAGATCGGTTTCCGGTTCATGTACCCGAAGTGCTGTTCAAGAGTGTGTACGACCGTCTTCCGAACCGGCCTGGATTCTCATCGATAGCAAACAGACTTCATACTTAGGACAAACAATTCACAGGGGTTTCGTTGAGGGGTGGTTCGATTTGAGTGATTTCTCGGTAACTACGTGCGCGTTTGAAACATTGATATTACGAATGAGTTCGTCATTCCAATAATGACGAGCAATAATTGTTCGTGTATTTTAAAGATTTATTAGTTGCAGTGAGGGAATAAGAAAAAAAACACACACTAAGTTATCAAATAGCAAGTTTCATTGTATCCCTTCTCTTTTTAACCATTTATATTTTGTTGTGATTTGTGTTTAACATAAGTACATCGTTTTAATAAAGTGACTACGCCACATGGTGAAAGACGCGGTTTCTGTGAGACAAATTCTTATCTAAAAATGTTATGATTATAATGACTTCAAGAAATCATAAAGCAGCTTTGAGGTGATATTTCCGTAAAACTTACCAAGTAGTAAGATCGAGAAGCATAAACACATAACCCATTGGTTGTGGATCGATCAAAATTGTCAAGTAACACATTTGTGTTTCATCGTCACAGCAATCATCATCTTAATGATTCTCTTTAATCTCCACCGCAATAAAGAAATTCTACTGCCATGCCGACTTTTCATTACGTTCTGCTGATTTCTATTGCGTTCTACTGTTAGTTAACTATGCGTTCAGTTCAGCTGTATCCATAATACAAGAGTTACCAGAGACTATGAGAAATAAACTATCTAACATAAATTTCCTAGCGTTTTGTCTCTTTTCAAATGTTTGATATAGATTTATTCTTAAATTATCACACGTGTATTGATATTTAATTAATAGCAACGTAGTTTTTCCGCTCATATTTGGGTGTCTAGATTGTGAATTGGAACCATGCACCCAACGGTGTAGTGAATGCCAGGTGGAATGTTACAAAATATTATGGCCCATTCGCATAGGAACGTAAGGACATAATGTGAATCTGCGTTAATAAGGAATTGATCCGCCCACTGGGTAATACACAAGCTAATCTGCAACAGGTGTTTAGTCTGTTAAATAAGATACCAAACACACATTGTACATTATCGTAACTAATATTACATTTTAGGTTATGATTTTGAAGTAAACAGGTATAATTAAGCAGTGTATGTCGAATGAGGAAAATGGATCAAGAGTGTAATAGTTATACATAGTATATTTTCCAATCAAGTTTCTCACTCATTAGGGTAATAGGCCTACCCTGTTCCGATTGAGTTGACTATGCCTAAATACATTAAAAGTTTGGAGCTTAAACCATCAACACCAATCATATTTAAAAGCACTCACTGTGACGAATATTAGCCATGATTACGACGCTTTTTAGCAACATTTATTTGATTTAAAAAAAAAAGTTCATTCAAGAACCCCACATTTTTTTTACTTATCTTCTATTTGACTCAAGATAGGATCTTCGAAATTTCGCGACGTTGTCGAGTTAGATGTGTTACCCAGTGAGAGGTGAAAAGACGTTACGTGTCGGGCATTCAAGGGGTTAAATAAGCAGATGTTCACGTTACTGTCTCCAAGATCGTTGCGTATGCGACTGGGCCATGGGAATAACTTATTGAATGCAAGTATACCGACCACTTTCTGCTTGAAGGCAAGCTAATGTATTATTGTAGCCTTCCACCAGATTTTGGTTGGTTATACTCTCTAGGACGATATTATTAAAACTTGTCCTGTTTATGAAGCTAATTGCAGTTTAGGTCTGGGTTCCTGTTCTTTAAATGTTAAGGGTTCTTTGCATTTTTGTACCATAATGAAAATATATTAAAATTATTATTTTATTTGCAATTAAAGGACTATCATTTACCCTTTCCACAAACGAGATGAATTAAATTGTAGTTTCATCAAATTATTTTTGCAACATTCCATCCTAAATCCTTTGGATAATCACTAGAGGTACGTGTATAATATACAAAGCATTTTCAAGTGTCATTTTAGAGCGTTTTGTAGCATCTATATTTTAGAATTTAGACACATTAAAAACTTGTGTATGAAATTTTTTCGTATTTTTATTTTGAAATTATGTCATCAAGGTTGAAACTGAATAAAAATGTGTTAGGTATTATTAAAATTATATAGATACTATGAAAAACAAAATAGGACTTGAAAACCATAGTTGTTAGTGACAAAATAGCGCTTTCTATAGCATCTATTCAATAAACGCTATTTCCACGTACCTCTCATAACAGTCACACATTATCAAAGAGTTCAGATTCAGATTCAGATTCAATATAAGCTTTGGTTATAATGAAGGTTTATGCTAACATATAATTGCTCTGCTAATAAAACATTTACGGTGAACCATCTCAAAATAAATAAGTTACCTTAGGGTACTGATCGTCACAACCTTTGATAAGTCACCAACATAACACTCAACCAACCACATTAAAATCTGGGTTGAAATTATAGCTTCTAAAATAAGGTTTGATGGTGGTGTTTAAGTTATGATAGTTTTTTTTTAAATCCATTGTCACATAAATGAAATTGAAATTGAATACTAAGTTACCTATGGTCAGACTGTTGAAAAACATATTACCGGTCCTATTAAAACAACAAACAGTTTTATTATTTAGGTTGTTTTCATTTTATTTGGTCTTTAAGACAATTCAAGCCTGGCATTGTGTTCCGTATTTATATTCCACTTTTGCGTAAGTGGATGAGCATTTTCTCGTTTTCCATGCTTTTTATTCGTGATTGCTGTGTCTCGGTGTCTAGTCCGGCTACTTGAAGTATTGGGCGACGCTGCTGATGAACGAAGGCACCCCCCTCTTGTCGTCTCCTTCCTTGATCCCGTACACGTTCTCGTCACTGTAGATCATGTACAGGAAGAAGTCCTCCTCGCGCCAATCCTGACGGAAATCACACAGCTGTTAGTCGTATACTACTAATACTCATTCCGCATCACGTTAGGACACTTCGATATCCTACATGTTTAATATATTCAACCATTCATAAAACATGTTACTAGGTAGGCCTACTCCGCTGTTAACGAAATCACTTCAACTACTAGGCCAAAATTTATTATTTCCCGATCGATATCGAGTCCTGATTAGTCAACACTGAATCAAAACTATGTAGATAAGGATACCAGAGCAGGAGACCGAGATGAGGAGTGAGCTGGGTACATGTGGAAGAGAGAAGATTGTGGGATGATAGAAAGAAGTGGAAAAATTTGATTGCATAACCCAAGCTGACCCATGCCAGAAGCGGGAAAGACGATGGATAAAGATGATGATATCATGGAGTTATAAATAGTACTGGCGTACTGGAGGCGCAGGTGTGTGGTCGGCGGTGTACAAGTTAGTACTTCAAATTGGCAGACATTTTGATTGTTTACTTTGGTAACCAAGGTAACCTAGGGCCTACCACAGTTTATTGTAGCAAAGTTTAACCTGCGAGTAGTGGTTTTACCAATCAAAATGGCGAATAGGCTCAAATAAACAAACACGATCGTGGACGTGCTGTTCCATTTGAGCTAGACCTCCCATGATGATATCACACAATAACCATGTTTAAAAACAAGCTTTAAATAAAACAAAAATAAATTAATTCATATTTAGAACCTATACACTCAGTCATAGGCCTATAACTGATATTCAGTGGGGGACATTAAACCAGTGACCCCATGGTCTGGCATGTGCTCTACTGACCTTGTCCAGTGACATCAATATCATGGTCTGGCATGTACTCAATGACCTTGTAAAGTGACATCAATATCATGGTCTGGCATGTACTTTAATGACCTTGTAAAGTAACCTCATGGTCTGGCATGTGCTCTACTGACCTTTTAAATTGACTATAGTCTGGCATGTGCACTAGGGCCTACTGATCTTATTAAGTGACTCCATGTTCTGGCATTTGCTAGACAAGGCCTACATGACCTGTAAAGTAACCTCATGGTCTGGCATGTGCTCTACTGACCTTGTCCAGTGATCACGTGGTCTGGCATGTGCTCTACTGACCTTGAACAGTGACCACATGTTCTGGGATGTGCTCTACTGACCTTGAACAGTGATCACGTGGTCTGGCATGTGCCCTACTGACCTTGTAGGCCCTATAGTGGCTCCATGGTCTGGCATGTGCTCTACTGACCTTGAACAGTGATCCGTGGTCTGGCATGTGCTCTACTGACCTTGTAAAGTGGCTCCATGGTCTGGCATGTGATCTACTGACCTTGAACAGTGATCACGTGGTCTGGCATGTGCCCTACTGACCTTGTAAAGTGACCCCATGGTCTGGCTGGAGGGGGGGACGGAGTTTCCCACCAAGAAGAAGAAGGCGGACTCGGGACGCAGGTTGATGCGCTTCCTAATCAGGAAGTAGAACTGACCGACTGTCAGGTCGGAAGGCACAAGGTACTTCTCCTTGTCCAGATCTTGTAGGTTCGCATTCGGTGCCTTCTGTACGATCACCTGCAATAGAACAACAATATTAGCCTTCTGGGGCCTCATTCTTAGCAAGCTTTGCTAAGCCACTATGCCTATTACTTACCATACTTTCCATAATTCAAATTAATAAGTCGTGGCCCAGACACAAGGTAACTGCCAGCCTTTTAAAATATATAATTGTAGGCCTAGCCTACCGGTAGGCCTACGTTATTTATTAAAGTAAATTTATAAAATTGTAAAATAGCTGTTGGCCTAACCAAGATTAGGCCTAGTTTATTTGGATTTAGGGCGCGTCAACCGTAACCTGTCATAATGCGCCACTGTAGCCTAGAGGGGATGTGGTAAGAAAGTCCCATGCTGGTCAGATCCAGAAACCAATAGGAGGGGAAAAAACGGTGGGGGGGGTTCTTTCGTTTTGGTCGTTTTCGTCTTAAATACTCCCCCTCTTATACAGCTGTTGTTTACGAGATAGACTTTGTCTCTTTCCTCGCCTTAAACGATTTGCCTAGGCCTATAGCAGGGCCATGCTCTATATCACATTCTACCCCGGAATCAAAACTGATGGATTTTCAACTGATGGAAAATATGTAGCATCTTTTTAAATAGGCATACGCGGCCTACATCACAGAACAAGGGGCCTATAGGTTAGGACGGCGTTTAGCGAACCAGCAACATCCCGATTCATTTGTATTCATTAAGTTTAAGGGCACGTCAACCGTTAGGTCATGATTCACTACTCTAGCCTAGGGGATTTGGGGAGAGGGGCCCATGGTGGTCAGAACCAGCCACGGGTAGGGAGAGGAAAGAGGGGTTCTCACGTCGCGGTCGTCATCACTTCTTTGTCATCGTTCGTAATGTCATTGTCGTCTTAGTCGGGGAGGTTGTCAATAGAAGGGGGCAAGGTCCCCGACGACGATAACCAGAACTCGCCTCTAGTTTTGAGGCGTAATATAGGCCTACTACTACCATTCGTACTAGCTCATGTTTGCTAGGTGGACTTTAGCTCTTCAATCGCCTTTTACGATTAGGAGAACCATTCTCTAGGCCAATTCTACCCCGGGCCCAGACGGGGAGCAACATCCCGAAAAATGGCTCACTCGTTACGCATAGCGGCATAGGACCACTATTGGCCTGTTTAGAGCATTTCTTGGATGCTGTACATCATATCAACTGTAGTTCTCACTATAGAACAAATTTTTTCAGGGTACTGGGGCCTAGGGCTAGGGCTAGTGGACTTATAATTTTAGCGTAAGCGATGTGATACGCTCGAAGCGGCATGGGTCGACTAAGTTTTTTGGTTTAACTTATTTGGATTAAGGACGCGTCAACCGTTAGGTCATAATGCACCACTCTAACCTAGGGGGGGGGGAGGGGCCCATGCTGGTCAGAACCAACCACGGGTAAGGGGAGGAAGGGGGGTTTCTCACGTCGCGGTCGTCATCGTCTTTGTCATAGTTCGTTGTGTCTTTGTCATCGTCGTCGGGGAGGTCGTCAAGGGAAGGGGGCAAGGTACCCGACGACGATTGCCAGAGCTCGCCTCTAGTTTCGGGAGTAAAATACTGCCCTTCATACTAGCTGATGTTTGCGAGGTGGACTTTTTCTCTTGAATCGCCTTTTACGATTAGCAGAGCCATGCTCTGGGCCAATTCTACCCCGGGCCCAGACGGGGGTGAGTTCTCACGTCGCGGTCGTCATTGTCTCCGTCATCGTTTGTGGTGTCATTGTCGTCATCGTTGTCGAGGGTTCGTCACGTTCCTTCCACGCTGTCAGCCTTGCACCTCGATCAACCTTGTTAGCTATACACACGACCACAGATAATAGAATACACTAGTGTATTCTAGTGTATTCTATTTTCTGTGACACGACCAACATCTGCCCTAAGCCTTGGCTAATCCTACACGCCAGCACTTACCGGGACACGATCGGGATATTTCCGGCGAATCTTTTCTCCTTCCGCCCTCCTTTTCTCAAAGGGATGTGCGATTTTATAATTGAACTTCATTTTTTTAGCAAGCCTAATAGTGCGAAGCGTAGGCCCACGTAAATCCGAATTTGAAATTTTGTAATCAATTTTGACTGAGGACCGGTACCAGGCTTCGAATAATTCTAAACAATTTTAACAATACAAACATAACATAAACGTTGGAGATTGTTCGGTGCAGGGCTAGCTATATTTGTACGTTTACACCGCCATGTAATAAGCGCTTGGTTTATCCAAGGTCCTCTAAATCTGCAGGTTCCCCGAACTTTGCTAAAGAAGTTATGAAACCTTGGATTACACTGTGCCTATAATAAAGTTAAAACGTACCATTATCTTCTCAATCCATTTAAACTCAAAAGTGTACCTCCAATACACATTAGTTTAGTACTTGCGTTTAGTACGCTCCCCAATCACCCAGATTATTAATTAAGAAACACATCCTAGATGGTAGTGATGAATACAGTTAGGTAGGGACCTTGTACAGTGAGTTTCAGTGACACTAGCGAACGGAGCACTATGTCTATGAGACGAGCCTATATGCCCCGGTTTCGGTGAACCTTCGACTGGAGATTTAGAAGACCATGACCTGAAAATAGTACCATCTATATTCTACATGACTATGATTAGTGGTTCAGACCCATGGTTCAAGGAATGGTCCAGACCTTGCTTTCATCGAAAGATGTCCAGGTCGATACGACGGAAAAGTGGCCGAAGGACAAGGATAAGTTTGTGATTTGGTAAATAAATTGGATTTAGAAATTAACTACATTTTTTGGAATGTCACACATATGTATTATAGATATAAGCAACAAATTAAACACTTCATAAATTGACTTGAACTTCAATGAAATGTATTTGTACACGCTCATTCGAGATGATCAAATTCATGATTTTTTTTATTTTCGACACATATGAAGTAGGTAGTGAAAAGCATATTATTTAGGCCCATATATTATTTTTAATTGAATTGACTTAAACAATGAAAAACGCTAATTTGAGAAGAACAAGACGATAAAACAATGTGTAACACTTGAGAGAAAGATTATATTATGATATCACTAGCGTAATAGAAAACAACATAACATAATATGTCGCCTACACAAGACTTGTACAACAAATAGTTTTAAAATAAGCAAAATACATTTTTAATTTCTAATCAATATTTCTGAAGTTCTGGTGGTAAAGCCGTGGTCTAGTGGGCATTGCGCTCATTTAGGAACTGCTTTAGAGGGGCGAAGTACTCGAGTAGAGCAGAACCGTTCAAGTCTCTCTCCCCGGTCAGAGCGTAGAGGACGTCCCTCCAGTGCTTGGACGAGCCCAGGGACAGGCCTTTGCTGGAAGAAAATAAAGCCGAGCTGCATTAGTAAGTAGCATGCACAAGTTGCAATGTTACTTTCAAATGCAAGCTGTAGTTGTAACAGACTTTTTTTAAATTAACTTTAGCAGCATTTACATTATAGGAAGACACACCTGATGGACCACCATTGCACAACCATGTAGTTTAAGCGACAGTACTATTTAAACTTCTTCGGTTGAAGGGGGGGGGGGGGGGGGTACAAAATAAAATCATGATGTTTTGGTAACAAAAAAGCCTACAAAACCTTAACCATTTTTTTTGCGAAAATACGAAAATATGCTTCGGTTGAAAGTTCTTTATATTTAAAATAGAAACTTTAAAGGTTTTGTAGGTTTTTGTTTGTGTAACTATTTTGGAGTATTTTAGTGAAAACGATTAAATTTTGCACCCCCCCCCCCGCCCCCCCCCCCCGCCCCCAATCGAAGAAGTTTCCTAAATTGTCTAGTAACTAAATCTAAACAATTAAATACTACAATAATGTCACAATTTAAAGAAATACAAATTCATTATACAAAAATACAATAGTAAAAATTAAATAAGTAGCACAAAATTAATGTAAAGATAAAATGAGTAAAATAATTGGTACACAGAATGTTGTTTTAAAAAAACAAAGAAACAAATAAGGTAACACAAATATTATAATCCTAGTGAAGAGGTGATGGCCGGGAGTGATAAGTGATTTGGTGATTTGGTAAGGTAAACGATACTCACGCTAGCAATGAGCCTGCCTCGCGAGATTTGAAGATGTCACACTTATGCAGAGGCGTGCTCCTAGAATCTTTTGGGTTGTACTGCCCAGCCTTGATGCACAAGGCCTTGTGTAGCTGGAACTGCAGGATGTACGAAAACGAAGTAACTGCAGGAAGATAACGACAACCTCAGGTTAGTAGGCTAATGGGGGAGGCGATGCGGTTCACACTGGCCTACACCCATCACCTAGGCTAAATTTCAAATTTACATGTCATTTACATTCAACACCTGCAAAATTCCATAAATTGTACTAACTGCCATTTTGTATAATGCGTGTTTTCCTTACGACGATCCTAGATGTTGTTTTTCAGTCAGTGGGATACCTGTGCAGCGGGAAGTTTCTCACAAGGTAGTGATCGTCATCGTATTTTGTCTTCGTTCAAGTCGCCGTTGTTGTCGTGTCGTCGTGGTGGTCACCGAAGGGAAGACGACTATTGCCAGAGTTTGCCTCTATAGTTTCGGGGAGTAAAATACGTCCATATACTTCTATAGCTTGTGTTTGCGAGAAAAATATTTCCAGTTTTCCTTGTCTTGTACGATCAGTAAAAGAAGGAAATACCCTTGGCAAAATTTCTTATCCTCATGCCTTGACAGGAGACCTCATGTACATGAAACAGATTTTTGAATGAGCTTGAAATTTCTCCGTATCAACAACTACAGAAAACCATTTCACCAGGTTATCCGATATTATAATGAATCCAGTTCTGTCGCCACTCACGATATATACTTGGAGTCGTTGGCCACGTGATACTTAGCACCGGGGTCGAAGTCGCTCTCGCTCCTCGTTATGGGGGACTTGACCTTCTGAAGGGATTCCCTGAGTCTCCACCAATGAGCGTTCCACTGTGACTCGTTCACCTTCCCGCCGAACACGTCCCAGCGCCACGTGTCCACCAGCAGACCGAACGGCAGGAAGGCAACCTGAAATAAATAAATATATACATTCGTATTTAGAGTCGACCCACTCAGCCACATAGCTGATTTTCAGTGGGGTACATTAAATGTAAAGCCGACTAAGTCAACCCAGTAGGCGCCGGCACCATTGACGAGCGAACAATGACCTACTAGAACCGGAATATTTAAGTAGGAAACACCGATCAATCAAGCTGGACACGATTCCACCCGCGGACAGCGCCAGAATCAACAAGGTTAATTCGGAACAATCCTTTTTCATTGTGCCTCGTTGATAGGACGTCTCCAAAGTCATCATTTACACATTCTTTTGCCAAGAACTGATGACTTTTGTCCACTCGAGAAGTTAAAAAAACTTCTGCCTAATGCTGGAATCGAAGTCGCGTTGGAAGCAGAGCCTATTTACCACAAGACCAACGAGCCACACAAAAAGCAAAACTAAACAAAACATTGCTACGCTAAGCATTTCAGTTTGAATTTATATTCTCACTGAGAATTCTAATAGTGGCAAACATACAATCTCAATTTTAATTGCGAAGGCAACACCCTCCCATTACAATCTACTACGACGACGTGATTGCGCCACCTGTGATATTGAATGTTAGTGAAATGAGTTTACGGTGTGTTTGATGATTATATTGTTTTCTTGGATTATAAAAGGGGAAAAAATAGAATTGTATTCCTCGGAATTTTCTTTTATTAGAAAATGGCAAAATAAGTAAAATATAAATTGATAAACTAAATGATGGTGATAATAGTAAAAAAAAGCAAAAGAAAAATTATTTATTTAAATGGAAATAAATAAATATAATGTGTTTGATTAAATTTCGTTAGTTCAATCATAATCAATGAGAAATTTAGTTGGGAGAGATTTTCAGTTTAATACGAAAACAGGTTGTAAAAGTTGGATCCATAGTTCTAAATTATTTTATCTAATTTCTATGAATTTGTGCTTTATAGTATACTTTTCTTTAAAAATAAATTACAATAACTAGGAAGCTTCGCAAACGCTTTTTTCCGGCGCGTTGTTGGATGAGCGTAATTGTTTAAGGGGTTGTTTCACTGAAAATGTATGAAAAACCAGCAATTTTGCATTGTTATTGTTTTAATTGTTTTTTAAGTTTAATTTTTTATTTATTGACTACATAAATTGATTTTATGCTGCATTAAAATAATTTTTCTTGAGCGCTGCATGCAATTTTGCATGGGAAAATTGCTTACCGGTACTGATATTAGGCCTAATCTAGGGTTGTATAGAGTGTTGTTCATAACAATTTTAGTCAATTTTAAAGAAGCCTAGATTAACAGGTTATAAAGGCCCAGTGAATTCATTTAAAATAAATAAACTGAACCTTTAGGCAATGTTATACTCAAATTTACCAAAAAACAACATAAATAAACATTAAATGCTATTATATCAAAACTTTTATTCTAGCACATTTGCTAACATTTTTTCATACTTCTTCTACAGTTTTTTAAGATAAAAGGATCATTTCTTTATTTAATGTTCTCTCACAGTCTTATTCTGACAAACTCACTAGACACCTTTTTGATGTGATTTATAGTTTTTTAATTAAAATATGGGAAATATAGATTTGTTACAAAAAACATACATTTTCCAAACAATGCAAAGGAAAAAATCATATTTATCAAACAAAACAAAATATAAATCCGTCTGGTAAATGTTTTAGATGTATTTTTTTAAAATCTAAAACAACCTTTCACTTAAAAAAAAAATTGAAAGTTGTAAAAGCCTTAGCATTATCGCAGCATCATAGCAAAAACGTAAAACTGCAATCAATAAGAGAAATAATCGTATGATTGCGCCCAAATTGCACAGCGAATATATTAATTCATAAAATCAAGATTCTGTGACAAAATCATAACAATCAAATAAAGCATGTAGGTGTTATAAGTCGAAGAATTTTTTTAAAAATCGAAAAAAATCGTAAAATTGCGATTTTCATGAGAAATAATGTTTCGATCGATTTTTCGAACCGTGCAGTTCTAAGTTCAAAGATTTGAAAGGTCTCCAGAAAATTTCATCGCAATTGGAGTATCGGTTTAGCCGGAATCGTGTTCACAGACACACAAAAATACAAAAAAAGAAAGAATAAAAAACATTCCGGATTTTTTTCTCCAGTGTAGTAAAATGGAATCTTCGCTTCGCTCATCCAATAATATACAAACTTGCCTCAAATCACGGCTGTTCCTACAAATACCTTGCAAACACCAACGAGCCACCTTGGATAATTGTCCAATGCATTTAATGTATTTCTGAGGCACTTGAGGCAGTAAACCGGGTTTACGTCATCACTCATCACCACACGACGTAAGTCGGTGACCGAGGGAAGGAACGTCAGTATCCTTGTTATCTCAGCTACTGTCGCGAGTGTGATAGAACGAGGGGGACTCCACAAATGTCAGTAAACAAGAAAGGGGTACTGGAGTACCCAAAATAGGGAGCGAAGTTATCTAATAAACATAATGTCGAAGAAGGATACACAAATAAGAAATAGGTGTTTCTACTTTGGTGGGGGTGCCGGGTTAAGCAAGAACATTTTGAATCATCAATTTTGAAGGGAAATTTCAACCCAATTACGCAAGTCAATCGGAGGTTATGTTCAGTTTTAATCGTGAGGTGTGACACATGTAAGACATATAAACGGATGGACAGAAAAGTAATTATATTATTAATAAAACAAGACTAAGTTTGGAACCACTTTAAAATGTATAAATAATGAAATAATGAGATCAGATCGATACTAGCACGGCTCCGATTTCATAGTTTACAAAATACTCAGCCCAAGTAAAAGTGAATATACAAGTTAAATCTTCTAAACTTTAGCGGGGTTGGAACTTTGGACCTTTTTGCATTGGAAGCAGAGCCTTTTTACCGCTGGATTAACGATTAACAAAACACGATATAACGACGTTTTCTATAAATCGTTCATTATTTACTTGCCTCACAACGATAGTAAAATAAAAACAGCGAAAGTTAAAGAAAATAAAGAAAAAAAAAAAAAAGAAAAAAAGAAGAAGAAGAAAAGAAGAAGAAAAAAAGAAGAAGAAGAAAAAGAAGCACAAAGAAGAAAAAGAAGAAGGGAAAAAGAAGAAAAGAAGAAGAAATATAAAACCGTGTTTATTTAAGAATATTTGAATGTTTTTTATTAGACCTTCACCTTACCAACATTAAAAAAGTGGTATACCTGTATGATGTGTTTTTCAACAAATGAATGGAACGAAGAACGAACGAAATGAACGAAATGAACGAATGAACGAATGAAAATAATAAAAAAAAAACAATAACAAATAAAAAATTAATAAATAAATAAATAAAAAAATAAAAAA